>CM035104.1:12447605-12733322 GCA_020205505.1 Panax japonicus
TTCATTACAAGAAAATGAGAAAAAATCAAACCCAAAATAACACAATACAAATAAAACAACCACGATTAATCTACAACTTTAAAGTTTTGATTTTTCTTCCTCTTTTCTACTATTTCCTTAGCGAACAAGCAGAAAATTAAGAAATATAAAAAAGTAGAGTTATTTTTGACGTACCATTGATCGAAAAGGATTTAGATCAACGATTGAAGTGCAGGTGTAATCTCTATGAGCGAAAAGATTAGGGTTTTGAATTGTCTGATAAATCTTCTAACAGAAAAAAGCTTGAAGGGGAAGCTATATGTTTTTTTTTAGTTTTTCCTTGGGTAATGAGTTATTAGGATTTCAAAAGAGGGAGAAAAAGTAGGAAGAACCACCGAAAAGTGAGACGAAAACAATTTATTTAGACTAAAAGACAATTTGGACCCTAAATTTTAGTTTTTATTTATTTTTGCACCACAAAATTAAAAAAAAAGTGTCTAAGTACACCCCCAAACTTCATTATATGTAACAAAACGTATATTTTGTTCACTTAACCGGTCAAAAGTAACCGATTAAGGCTGTAACACAAGTTTTGGGTTCAAATTATCTTTTAGTTTTAAAAATTGAAAAAAATAATTAATTTTAAATAAATTAAAATAATTTTAAAATAATTAATTTTAAATAAAATAATTAATTTAAAATAAAATAATTAAAACAATAAAATTAAATAAATATTTGAATTATGATTAATAATTAATCATTAACTTGTAAAAGGATTATTTTATTTTTATTTTTAAAATTAATTATTAATCATCCGGTTAAAAAAATCATTAACTTGTAAAATAATCATTTTTGCCACATAAAAAAATTGTTATTGTTTTTAAAAAAAATTGTAAAAACAAAATTTTTAAAAATAGAATTTTTTTTAAAACAGAAATTTTCAACAACATAATTTTATTTTACAAGTTAAAAAAAATTCTGCTTTTTGTTTTTAAAAACATAATTTTTTGAAAACAGAATTTTTTTTATAAAAAAAATATGTTTTAAAAAATTTTGTTTTTAAAAACAAAAACCAAATTTTTTAAAAACTTGTAAAATAAAATTCTGTTTTTTAAAATAAAAACAGAATTTAAATTCATTCAAATAATTAATTATTTTATTTTTATTTTTAAAATTAATTATTTGAAAATTATTTTAATTTATTTAAAAGTAATTATTTTTACCAATTTTTAAGACTAAAAGACAATTTGCACACCAAACTTGTGTTACAGCCTTAGCCGGTCACTTTTGTGACGCCCCTAAAATTAGGTATACATCACCCATCTTGAGTCGCCAGATATATGGTACAGAATTCAAATACAACTTAATAATGCAACTGTTGTGTACAATACAACAAAACATAAACTGTGAGTTTGAATACAAATTTTGTCTACTAGAGAGTATACAAACTCAAAAGGAGTCCTCATTACAATTATTATCACACTCTTTCACAGAATAGTGAGGACTACTAATGCACCATCTAGGACCATCACTCTATTCTCCGACTAGTCCCAGCTACGTTCTCATTTCCTGAAGAGAACAGTGAAAGAAAGGGTGAGCTCAACTAGCCCAGTAAGAAATATTATGACTAAGATAATGCAGAATAATTTACCGTTAGCCTTCAACAGTGTTAAACTGATAAAATATAATAGATATCAAGTTTAACTGCAGCGGAACAAGCAATCCATTAAAAGAGTCAAGTAGAAAATAAAATCTACTATCTTTTATGATTTAAAAGGTTTTTCATCACTGTTATCGCTGAGACTCAGCTTAATAAATAATTCACATCACCGAATCACCCATGCACTATGACCAAGAATATTTTTTAGTGTCACGACCACAATTATTCATGCACTACGAGCCAAGAATATTTGTGTATTCATCAACGGTCCTGATCATGCCATAAAACAATTCATCTTTGCACCTTTGGCCGAAGAGAATCCATAGCCATAATCATACTAAAAACTGTCCATCAATGCACTACGGGCCAATGAGGACTTTTTCCACATCATTTATAACATTATAATCATGATTACACCGCATAATCCCTGGTCATAATCATACCAAGTCCATTTATGCACTACAGGCCATAGATGACTTTCAACATAATATAAACATGGGGATGATGACAATGATATAAGAATTCAATAAAACAAGTTCAAGAATTAATTTATCTAGGAACCAATAACGTCCAAATTGTCAACATGATACTGCTTTGTAGAGTAAAATTTAAGAATGCTCAGAAGAATATTTCCATGAAAAGATACTGGATGAAGCGCAAATATCAAGGATATTTCACTAATTTCATGGAGTATAGAAGTTAAAGTTTAAACCAACTAAGTATAATAAAAAAATAGAATAACAAAATAAATCACCATGCATGAGGTACTTCGCATAGACAAGTTATTCCAACAGAATAATAATAACAGAACCAGGTCAGGCGAAATTTGCACCGACAGGATGTTCCTAAAGAATAATAAAGAATGGAATAACAACAGAAATCACCATGCACACGGTACTTCGCATAGACAGGTTATTCTAACAGAATACTAATAAGGACGAAATTAGGTCCGGCGTAAAACGTACAGACAGGATATTCCAACAGAATAATAATAAAAAGGGAACCAGGTCCGGCGTAAAACGTACAGACAGGATATTCCAACAGAATAATAAAGACGGAATCAGGTCCGGCGTAAAACGCACAGACAGGATATTCCAACAGAATAATAAAGACGGAATCAGGTCCGACGTAAAACGCACAGACAGGATATTCCAACAGAATAATAAAGACAGAATAATAGAAGAATGTCACCAAGTACAGGGTAGACCGCGTATACAGATTATTCCAACAGAATAATAAAGAATGGAATAACAGAAGTTCTCTTCATGAATAAAAAAGAAAGAATACCCCTTATGAGTACAACAAATAATATTCCCTACCTTAAGAAAAAGAGTACTGGATATAAGAGTAGTGAAGTAGCAGATGTGACGCCCCCAAAATTAGGTATACATCACCCATCTTGAGTCGCTAGATACATGGTACAGAATTCAAATACAACTTACTAATACCACTGTCGTGTACAATACGACAAAATATAACTGTGAGTTTGAATACAATTATTGTCTACTAGAGATCATACAAACTCAAAAGGAGTCCTCAATACAATTATTGTCACACTATTTAACAGAATAGTGAGGACTACTAATACTATTCTCTGGTCCATCACTCCGTTCCCGGACTCGTCCCAGCTATATTCTCATTTCCTGAAGAGAACAGTGAAAGAAAGGGTGAGCTCAACTAGCCCAGTAAGAAATATTATGACTAAGATAATGCAGAATAAATTATCATTAGCCTTCAACAGTGTTAAACTGATAAAATATAATAAACATCAAGTTTAACTGCAGCAGAATCAGCAATCCATTAAAAGAGTCAAGTAGAAAATAAAATCTACTATCTTTTATGATTTAAAAGGTTTTTCATTACTGCTGTAGCTGAGACTTAGCTTAATAAATATTCCACATCAACGAATCACCCCTGCACTACGGCCAAGGATATTCTTTAGTATCACGACCACAATTATTCATGCACTACGGGCCAAGAATATTTGTGTATTCATTAATGGTCATGATCATGCCAACAACTGTCCATCAATGCACTACGGGCCAATGAGGATTTTTAATTTTTACATCATTTGTAATATTACGGTCATGATTACACCAAATAATCCCTGGTCATAATCATACCAAGTCCATCTATGCACTACAGGCCACAGATGACTTTCAACAAAATATAAACATGAGGATGATGACAATGATATAAGAATTCAATAAAAAAAGTTCAAGAATTATTTTATCCAGAAATTATTAACGTCCAAATTGTCAATATGATACTGTTTTGTAGAGTAAAATTCAAGAATGATCAGAAGAATATTTCCATGAAAGGATACTGGATGAAGCGCAAATATCAAGGATATTCCACTAATTTTATGGAGTATAGAAGTCAGAATTTTAATCAACTGAGTAATACCGAATACAATAACAAAAGATATCACTATGCATGCGATAGAGACCGCACAAACAGGTTATTTCGGCAGAATAATAATAACGGAACCAGGTCAGGTGAAATTCACACCGACAGGATGTTCCAACAGAATAATAAATGCGGAATAGTAAATGATGGAACCAGGTCCGGCGTATAGCACAGACGGGATATTCTGACATAAATGTAAAGACGGAATAGTAAATGGAACCAGGTCCGGCGTATAGCACAAACATGATATTCCGACAGAAATATAAAGACAGAATAGTAAATGGATGTCACCAAGTATAGGGTATTCCGCGTATACAAGTTATTCCAACAGAATAATAATGAATGAAATAACATTAGGATTTCACCAAGTATAGGGTATACCGCGTATACAGGTCATGTATAGGGTATGCCACTTTTACAGGTTATTCCAACAGAATAACAAAGAATCGAATAACATAAGTTCTCTTCAAGAAGAAAGAATAACACCCCTTACCTTATTAGGAGATTGAATACTGCAGTAGTGTAGTAACCGAATACTCTTCTTCTTTCTCTCTTATTCTCTCTATACTTTCTCTCTCTATAGATTGAACGAATTCGTGAAAAATAATGAAGCCCTAGGCCTCTATTTATAGAAGATTTATTACTATTTACGAAAGTATTTACTATTTACAAAGGTAATTACTATTGACGAAGGTAATTACTATTGACGAAGGTAATTACTATTTACGAAGGTAATTACTATTGACGAAGGTAATTACTATTTACGAAGGTAATTACTATTTATGAAAGTAATTACTATTTATGAAGGTAATTACTATTTACGAATGTAACTACTATTTATGAAAGAGACTATTAGATGATGACATATGGCCCCCCATAAATAATTAAACTTACCACAAACGTCTAATAATAGACTCTTTATATACATCAAGGATTGAATAAAAATTACCAGAAATCATTTTATTTTTAATCAACACATATTTAATCTTTCAATAATTATTAATCATTTATAACTTGTCGTCTCAATTATTGTTTAAATAATATAACATATTATACATATGATATTGTGACAATAATTGAATCAATAATATAAGAGATATGATGCAGCAAATACTGTAGCAATAATTGAGTATAGCTGAGTGACTTCTCACGTAAGCATCAATAATCAAAACCGTGTGCTATTATGCAGCAACGCGTATTACTGTACTTTTACTATCGAGTAGTTCAACAGTTTTAAAGGTAACACCTCCGCCGTTATTTTATAGAAAGATAATTTTGTCGTTTTCTAACTACGACAATACTTTCGTTGTGAGGTCCACCAATGATTGTGCCGTCGTACGAATATTCCCCGACAAAAAGAATATTCCCCGACCAAAAGAATATTTTATAACAACTTGCGTAATTTGCAAAATTTATAAATATTACCCACAACTATAACATTATATCAAATTTATTCCATAATATTCAAAAATAATAATTATAAAAATTCATCTTTATTTATAAAAACTGGGGTCTTACAGCAGAATACTTTTTTTCTTTCTCCCTATAGTTTATCTCTCTAGAGTTTCAGTGAATTCGTAAGAAATAATGAACGAATGAGCTTCTATTTATAGAAAAATGGACTGCATAGTAACTAACTCATGAACGGTCCAGATTGATTTACTTTAATCAGACGGTCCATATTTAAAGCAAAATCTTTTAAATAAAATATAATATATTCTATTTATAATCTAATAAAACGAATAATTTTATAAAAGATTTTACTATGTAAACACTATACAGACACTATACAAACACTATGCATAATAAAATATAATATATTCTAATTATTGTCTAATAAAACAGATAACTTTATAAAAGTATTCTGTTTTATATAAAAAGATTTTACTATGCAAAATACTATGCAGACACTATGCAACACTATGCATAATAAAATATAATATATGTGATAACCCGGGATTTCGAATAATTAAAATTTTACGAATAAATTTTTTTTAATTTAATATTGACATTGACTGTTAATATTGTACTGAGAATTTGTGAGACAAGTCTCGAGAATTAGTTGATTTGTGATTTGACTAAGAAAATAGAGTAGAGTTGTGCTTAACAACTTTAGAAAACTCTAGCCCTAATTTTCGGATAGGGATTCGGTAGAAAATATAATTAAAATAATTATATTGTTAAGAATGTGTTTGTACTGTATGTTGATTATGTTGATCAATAATTGATCGGATAAGGTTTGTAATTAATAAACCTTAATAAGGGATTTAAAACCCTAATCTTAAATTTAGAAAATAAATTGTACAATTAAAAACCCTAATTGTACGTTAAGGAACCCTAATTTAAAATCTGGAATTTCCTAAACCCTAATTAGGCAACCCTAATTTTTATTAGCATGCCTAAAGTGTTTGTTAAACTTAAATATGATTAGAAAACTCTAATTATATTTTTGTATGTTAAATTTCTATTTTAGAAACCCTAATTTTATTTTAGGAAATTTATTTTTCTAATTAAACCCTAAATTTGAAAATTGTGGGAACTAGAATTTTTAATACCTAAAGGGTTCAAATCTTAAACCCTAATCCAAGCCCCAAACCCTAAGAATTTGTACAAATTCCATGTTTACCATTTAAATTAATTTGCTAATGTCAAAAATGCCCTTTATGGGATTTTTTTATAAGATAACTTGCAAAATTGTCCAGCAACTTTATTAGGTGACCAACTATATTGACTTGGTGGCACAAAAATCTCAGCCAAATCAGCTCCAATTGACAGCTACAACATGGCATTCATTACATCTAGAGAAGATAAAAGAGAATTAGAGAGAGAAAATTCACATAAGTTGGCCAAATTTTTCCAAAGTCTAAAACAACTCTCTCTCTAACCCTTCGAATTTTTCAAGAATATCAGTCTCAAATACTTTCCTTAGATCAATCATAAACAAATTGGAGAGCATAGATCAATAATCAAAAGCTAGAAAGGTATAACCAAGTTTTATTTTTTGATCTTTGATGCTTGAGAAAATTTTGTGTTTATATGTTTAGAATATTGCTATTGGATGTTTATTGAAGATCTATGATGATCTATCATGAATCCATAGCATCAAAGTACCTTAAAATGAAGTTTTTCAAAAACTGTTTTGAGCAGTCTCTGTGGTCTGACAAGCAAATGTCAGGAGCCACATATCTTTGTCGTTTGTTGTTTTTGTTGTTTTAAACTTGATATTCGTAGCCTGATATGTGGGCTTTAAGCTGAAAGTGGTAGCATAGCAAGTTGATCTCTGGATTTGATGTTATTCATGGTCAAAACCCGTTGACCGGGCATGACCATGAACTTTCTGGGTAAACCCAGAAAGTGTTAATCTGCCTCTGACAAGTTATTGTAGCGATCGAATATGGAAATGGTTAGGCTGTTTAATGCGATGTTTGTAACCATCTAGTAGCCTGTTAGATATACTATAGATCTATGTTTTTTTATGTCATAGAATGTAAACGGATTTGTTGTAATAGTCGGTCAAACTTGGCTGATTGAGCACGATAGCAGTTTCTGGGTAAACCCAGAAACTGTATGAATAACGTTCTGACAAGGGTTTGACCATATGATTCATGATGATCCGGATGATGAAAAACTTATTTGTTGCTTTAATGTTGTTCATTGATGTATGGACAATAATTTTAAACCTTTATATCACATAAAACAAAAGCATAACATGGATTAAAAAGAAGTTGAAAGTGGCTGGTCGAATTTTCTGGGTTTCTGGAAACCCAGAAATGTTCTGACAGCGAGTTCAAAGGCTTAGATCTTGATGATGTATTATAGTTTGACCAAGTTTCTTGTTTGATGTTGTAGTTCGGAGTGAGTACTACATGACTAAACTTTAAGATTGCCCAGAAATAATTTTGAATGAGATTTACGCGCGGTCAAACGTGACAGGTTGTTAAGCCGGCTGTCAGTGATCTTGAGCTCAAGAACACCAACAGCGACGCTTTCTGTCGCTAAAGACCTATAGCGACGGTTTTATTTATTTTATTTTCTTAATATTCCGAAAATTATTTAAAAATAGAAAAAAATTCTAAAAATTACCAAAAATGGTTTTAAAAATTATTTTAAATTATGAAAAATAATTTTTGACTAATTGGAATATTTTTCTTTAATATTTATAATTATTTAAATATTAATGGTATTTAATTTATTTAATTAGTGTATTAAATAAATTAGAGGAAAATGATTTAATATTATGAAAAATCATTTTAAATAAGAATAATGCATTTAAAAATATTTTAAATTATAAAATTTAATTTTTAATATTTTTGGAGAATTTTCATTAATAATTTAATATTAATGATATTAGATTTATTTGATTATTAAATTAAATAAATAAGATAAAAATGATTTTAATGATTTAAAAATCATTTTAATTGAAAATAAAGTGTTAAAAATATTTTAAATTATAAAATATAATTTTCAATATTTTTGGAGAATTTTCATTAATAAATTAATATTAATGATGTTTGATTTATTTAATTATTATATTAAATAAATGAATTAAAAATGGTTTTATTGATTTAATAATTATTTAAAAATGAGAAAAATGATTTAAAAATATTTTAAGTTATAATTAATGACTTTTAATATTTTGATAATAACTTCATTAATATTTATATATTAATGGTGATGATGTAAAAATGATTTTTAATCATTTAAGGAGAATATTATTGATTTAAAAATATTTTAAGTTATTAATAATAACTTTAATATTTTGACAAGTATGTTATTAATATTTTGATATTATTAAATATTAATAATGATACGATTAATTGATAATTAAATCATTTAAAAATGATTCTGATTTTTGGAAAATTATTATAAATTATAATAATTGCTTGATAATTATTAAAAGCTTCCAAAAAATATTATTAATGATAATTGACTTATCTAAATTAATATTGAAGCTTAGAGACCACGTGTAATTGACAGATAACTGTGTTAATTGTCGGATAGGGTGACAGAACACCGAGAATGAACCGAAATCCAACCAGACTGAATTAGTTTGACTTGTTAAGTGTTTATATAGGTTATAAACACTAATGTGGCTATGTGGTAATGTGTCTAGGAGAAGTTTGACTGTGAATTACAGTGTTATGTGTTATGTGAATTATTGTGCTAATTGTTAGACCGATATTATTGGTTATAGGTCTTTCGAAAGCAGATAAGTATTTTGTGTAGCTGTAATCAGCGGAAGAGGCAAGTTCCCTAACTCAACTTTGAGTTATTTCATTCAATTATTATTGGTGGATAATTATTGCTAATTATGCCACGTCCAGGGATTTATTGTTGAAATTAAATTATTGAATTAGAAAATATATATTCGTAGAATTACTGTTGTTGGATATTCATATCTGTAGAAGTTAGAATTGACAGTACAAATAATTCATTTTATTGTCAAATTATGTTGAGAAATGTCTTAGCCAATTATTCTGGTTAGACAAACATTTGTAAAAACTTGTTAGGTTTGAGAAAAGAAGCAAATAAAATTTGAAATACCAATATTTCATTGTAAAATCAAACTTTTGATTCTAAGACTGAGAAGAACAACCTTTTATATAAAGGGAACATTTTGTTGGTCGTGAATTCGACCTTTGCGCGCGTTTTGAGTATTATGCATAATATAGGGTATAATAAGCTGATCACTTGTTGTACTTGCAGAGGGGTATGATTTAATCTTTATGGTTATATGATACACCTGAGTATTTATCAAAGTAAATCTTTGATATCTACCCGAGAAAATAAGTTTAAGATCTTGTGTGATCGCTCAGTATAAATCTGGAAAACATTCCATTTTGATATTTCGTAGAATTGATTCTTGATTATTCATTAGAATATCGTAGAAACTTTGAAAGCGTTGTACTCTTTCATTATTGAATTATTGTGATTGTATAGAATACGAGAAAACTTGTTATTGAATAACGATTTGTTCAGCCATTTCAAAGTTCCCCGAACTTTGATTTCATTCTATCAAAATAGATAGTCTATTGTTTTGAATTCTTATACATTTATTATATGTCTTAACTTGCGGGGCAAATTAGTTGCTCACCCTTGTTAAATAAAACTTTTCAGTTAGGGGCGAAGTTGCAGGAGGTGCTGCAAAGGACAAAGGCAAAGGCGTAGTTATAAATTAGTTAAGTTAAACAGTATTATTTATATTGTTGTATTGTAAACCCTTTTTGTATATCTAAATGGTATATTTGTAAAGTTAAGGTTAGAGAACCTGGGTGATGTATTATTAAACTCTGATAAAAACTTATGAAAGTTACTATCTATATATATTATGGGTAGTTAAGTGTTATTTATATTGTGGATCGTGAACACCAAACTCGGGAGTCAGGTAACCCGGATTTGGGGGTGTCACAATATATTCTATTTATAGAATAACTTTATAAGTATTATGTTTTTACATTAATAATACCAATAAAACAAAACTGAGTGACTTATCACCTAAGCATCAATAATCAATACCGTGTGCTACTATGCAACCACACATATTACTGTACTTTTACTACCGAGTAGTTCAACAATATTAATGATAAAACTTCCGCTGTTATTTTCATAAAATATTTTTGTCGTTTTCTTAATCCGACAATAATTCCTTTGCGGGGTCCACCAATGATTGTGCCGTTGCATGAATATTCCCTGATAAAACAAATATTCCCCGACCAATCGAATATTATATAACGACTTGCATACTTTTCAAAATTTATAAATACTACCCACAACTATAACATTATCTCAAATCCACACCATAATATTAAAAAATATTTCGAGAAAATTAAATCTTTATTCATAAAATCTAGGGTTTCACAATCTCCCCTCCTTATGAAATTTTGCCCTCGAAATTTACGTACGTACCTGGTATGCCGAACAGGTGAGGATACCTTGACTTCACTTCAAATTTTAACTCTTGAGGTATAACCTTTGAGTGTTGAATACGATTCTTCTTATCCAAGATTTTAACACGTATCTCCTCAAACGTTAAATCACCCGCTATCACGTCCGGTTCTAAATTAATAATGTGGTTCGGGCCGTCCACATATTTACGTAACATCGATACGTTAAAAATGTTATGAACACGCGACATACTTGGCGGTAAAACGAGTCTATAAGCCACAGTTCCTACTCGATCGAGAATTTTAAATGGGCCAATTAAATCGAGGGTTGAGATTTTTTCTCTTCATCGATTCTTGCTTCTAGAATATTGCCCTCTTGAACCTTCTTCTTCACATTCATCAGCTCTGAGTATGTAGCTTGACCAGCTTTAACTTTATCAATTAAAGTCTATTCTAATCGTATATTCGTTATCTTCACGTGGGTTCGTATATTCGCACTTGTAACCGCATACGATCTTCTACTCAACGCGTCAGCTACCACGTTCGCACTTCCACGATGATATTGAATGGTACACTCGTAATCTTCAACAGCTCGAGCTAACGTCTTTGGCGCATGTTACGTTCGTTTTAAGTAAAGAAATATTTGAGGGTTTTAGAAATGGGTTTTGTACTAGGGACAATACAAAATTCGATTTCACGCTCTAGGGTAGACTAAGAAGTCTTCAAGAATACGTCGGGAAATTTATTAACAATAGAAATATCATTCAAAACTGTGACTCTCATCCAAGACTTGGATAACACGTCACATTGATACCTATCAACTTGTCATCGTCATTCACGACGTTGCCTACAGAAAGTCTGGCTTCGGTGCATTCCACACAAGAAAGTCAACAATGAAAGGATCGGGGCTCTTTATTTATGGCTTGATATGACAATGATTGACTTTAGTGGTTTGGTTGCTTGAATTCGCATAACAGGTTGGTTAGGAATATGAAAGCTAACAACCTTACGAAAAGCATGATAAGTAGTTAACCAATCGATTCCTAAAATCACATCAAAGACAAGTATTTTCAAAGAGGCAAAATCAACACGTAACGTGAAAGTGTTGATTTGAACAAGATTTATAAATAGTGGAGGTAACAAAGGTTTCTCCCAACTGAGTTTAAACAGATATATCAAAGTCTAACTTCTCCGGAGTTAACTTCAAACATTGAACACAACTAGGTGCAATAAAAGAGTGAGTAGAATCGGTATATAACACGGTATAGACTTCGCAAGAGTTTATGACTAACATACCCGTGATAATTTTATTCAGGTTCCTCGTTACAAAAAAAAACGCTCTCTCTTAAACTACTGGCTTTGGCTTGTCTGGGACATCCTTTGGCATCACTATCCCAGCTGGAATTGACTTCACCATACGACAAAATCAAGCTAGGTGACCTTCTCTTCCGTAATTAAAACACGTTTTGGATTGCTGCGTACAGTTTGGATGGATATGTCCCTCCTGTCCGCATTTGAAACATACGACCGGTGGTTGTTCTTCTTCCTTTGAAACGGGTGCTGGTGCCGACGTCTTTACGTCATTGTTGAACCTTCTCTTCTTGAAATGTCCATTCTTATTGTTTTGGCCATGATTACCACCGAAGTGGTTACCATTTCTGACATGTTGATTCCCTCTATACTTATTGTCACCGCTTTTTCTGACTGTTATCACCGGTATTATAATTTTGCCGGCTGCTCTATTTTAGTTACATTGACTCGTTATCGCGCTCCACTAACTGAGCCCTATTTACAACTTCTGAATACAAACACAATTTATGAGAAATAAGATATTGACGTATCTCCGGCTTTAAACCTCTTAAAAAAATCCGCATCATTCTCTCTTCATTATCAACCAAGTGAGATGCAAATCGGGATAACTCGGCAAACTTGGCTTCGTACTGCGATACGGTCATGTTGTTTTGCTCCAACTTGATAAATTCCACCTCCTTCATGTGACGAATTCTTTCGGGAAAGTACTTGTCATTGAGCAGCTCTTGGAACTTCTCCCAAGACATCTTGAGTGCGTTAGGCTGGGTACGTTTTACAGATTCCCACCAGTGATATGCCTCTTCACGCAACATAAAGGTGGCAAATGGAACCTTTTGCTCCTCGGAGCATCTCAAGACATCAAATATCTTGGTGATCTGCTTTAAACACGTCTCCGCCTTAAGTGGTTCTGGCTTTCCGAAAAAGTCTGGTGGTCCCAGCTCCTTGAATTGCTTAGCGGTGACCAACCGTGGGTTACCATTGTTTCCTCATGCATTATGAATAGGAGCTGCTTTCGCCTGATGTTACATGAATTCTAAAAAGCTCCTAAACGTACCGTCGTTCGTCAATTGATCAATGTTGTTGTTTACAGGAGGATTATCGCCATCCTGTTGCACATTGTCCTGATTATTGATCTGTGGAGAATCAATAGTCTCCTGTGCTCCATTGCTATTCTCAACATTCTCGGATGTCATTTTCAGATACTGCTACAAAACAAAGGTTAATTGACATGTAACATATTATCCCTATATTCTGACCGACAAATAAAATACCAAATAAACTTAGGTAGGTCATACTAGCGAAGGAATTCCCCGTTTCTCCCCTCCTAGTTCTATTCTCACATCCTAGCCAGGGATCATATCCCTAAGCTTTGATACCAACTGTGACGCCCCAAAAATTAGGTATACATCACCCATCTTGAGTCGCCAGATACATGGTACAGAATTCAAATACAACTTAATAATGCAACTATCGTGTACAATACGACAAAACATAAACTGTGAGTTTGAATACAAATATTGTCTACTAGAGAGTATACAAACTCAAAAGGAGTCCTCATTACAATTATTATCACACTATTTCACATAATAGTGAGGACTACTAATGCACCATCTAGGACCATCACTCTGTTCCCCGACTAGTCCCAGCTGCGTTCTCATTTCTTGAAGAGAACAGTGAAAGAAAGGGTGAGCTCAACTAGCCCAGTAAGAAATATTATGACTAAGATAATGCAGAATAATTTACCGTTAGCCTTCAACAATGTTAAACTAATAAAATATAATAGACATCAAGTTTAACTGCAGCGGAACAAGCAATCCATTAAAAGAGTCAAGTAGAAAATAAAATCTACTATATTTTATTGTTTAAAAGGTTTTTCATCACAGTTATCGCTGAGACTCAGCTTAATAAATAATTCACATCACCGAATCACCCCTGCACTACGGCCAAAAATATTCTTTAGTATCACGACCACAATTATCCATGCATTACGGGCCAAGAATATTTGTGTATTCATCAACAGTCCAGATCGTGCCATAAAATAATTCAACTTTGCACCCTTGGCCGAAGAGAATCCATAGCCATAATCATACCAAAAATTGTCCATCAATGCACTACGGGCCAATGAGGACTTTTTCCACATCATTTATAATATTACGGTCATGATTACACCGCATAATCCCTGGTCATAATCATACCAAGTCCATCTATGCACTACAGGCCACAGATGACTTTCAACATAATATAAACATGAGGATGATGACAATGATATAAGAATTCAATAAAACAAGTTCAAGAATTAATTTATCCAGGAACCAATAACGTCCAAATTATCAACATGATACTGCTTTGTAGAGTAAAATTCAAGAATGCTCAGAAGAATATTTCCATGAAAAGATACTGGACGAAGCGCAAATATCAAGGATATTCCACTAATTTCATGGAGTATAGAAGTCAAAGTTTTAACCAACTGAGTATAATAAAAAATAGAATAACAAAAGAAATCACCATGCATGCGGTAATTCGCATAGACAGGTTATTCCAACAGAATAATAATAACGGAACCAGGTCAGGCGAAATTCGCACTGACGGGATGTTCTTACAGAATAATAAAGAATGGAATAACAACAGAAATCACCATGCATGCGGTACTTCGCATAGACAAGTTATTCAAACAAAATACTAATAAGGACGGAATCAGGTCCGACGTAAAATGCACAGACGGGATATTCCAAAAGAATAATAATAAAGACGGAACCAGGTCCGGCGTAAAATGCACAGACAGGATATTCCAATAGAATAATAAAGACGGAATCAGGTCCGGCGTAAAATGCACAGACAGGATATTCCAACAGAATAATAAAGACGGAATAATAGAAGAATGTCACCAAGTATAGGGTAGACCGCGTATACAGGTTATTCCAACAGAATAATAAATAATGGAATAAAAAAAGTTCTCTTCATGAATAAGAAAGAAAGAATACCCCTTATGAGTACAACAAATAATATTCCCTACCTTAAGAAGAAGAGTACTGGATATAAGAGTAGTGAAGTAGCAGAATACTTTTCTTCTTTCTCTCTATAGTTTATCTCTCTAGAGTTTCAGTGAATTCGTAAGAAATAATGAAGGAATGAGCTTCTATTCATAAAAAAATGGACTGCATAGTAACTAACTCATGAACTGTCCAGATTAATTTACTTTAATCTGACGGTCCATATTTAAAGCAAAATCTTTTAAATAAAATATAATATATTATATTTATAATCTAATAAAATGAATAACTTTATAAAAGATTTTACTATGCAAATACTATGCAGGCACTATGCATAATAAAATATAATATATTTTAATTATTGTCTAATAAAACAGATAACTTTATAAAAGTATTCTGTTTTATATAAAAAGATTTTACTATGCAAAACACTATGCAGACACTATGAAATAATATGCATAATAGAATATAATATATTCTATTTATAGAATAACTTTATAAAAGTATTATGTTTTATTACATTAATTATACCAATAAAACAAAACTGAGTGACTTATCACCTAAGCATCAATAATTAATACTGTGTGCTACTATGCAACCACACGTATTACTGTACTTTTACTACCAAGTAGTTCAACAATATTAACGGTAAAACTTCCGCCGTTATTTTCATAAAATATTTTTGTCGTTTTCTCAATCCGACAATAATTCCGTTGCGGGGTTCACCAATGATTGTGTCGTTGCATGAATATTCCCTGATAAAACAAATATTCCTCGACCAATCGAATATTATATAACAACTTGCATACTTTTTAAAATTTATAAATACTACCCACAACTATAACATTATCTCAAATCCACACCATAATATTAAAAAATATTTCGAGAAAATTAAATATTTATTCATAAAATTTGGGGTTTCACAACTTTTGACCAGTTAAGTGAAGAAAGTGTGCGTTTTGTTATGTTTAATAAAATTTGGGGTGTACTTAGACACCTTTTTAAGTTTAGGGTGCAAAAGTAAATAGAGAGTAACATTTGGGGTAAAAATTGTCTTTTAGTAATTTATTTATAAAAAAATAGTCCTGGATTAATACTTCTTTTAATATCTTTTTCTAGCTTTAGAATTTGTATTCTCAATTTTTATAATTAGGAGATTAAATTTTTTATTTTTTTATTACGTCTAATTCAAGTCAGAAAATTTATGACATAACAACGACGTGTGACTAAAAAATATTTATGTGTAATATTGAGTCTCATTTTAACATTTATTCAATTAATTTTTTGTACCAAAATTGGTAAATATAAGACCTTAATTTCTTAAAGTAAATTTAATAAAAATTTTATCCTTATTGGTATAAAAAATTAATTATATTGATTATTAATGATTATGAAATAAACTTAAAGTTCAAGGTATTAATCTATATTTAGGCATTAATATTTTATATAAAAAGTTAAAATTGTCATTATATTGATTATTGATAATTATGAAATAACAAGATTTTAATTAGTAGTACATTTATATATATTTAAAATATTTATCATTATATTGATTATTGGTGATTTTTTAAAGTTGATTTTATAATATATTAAATTTACTTTAAAAAGTTAATAATGGTCTTATATTTATCTTTTTTGGTATAAAAAATTAATGGAATATGTGACGCCCCCAAAATAGGTATACATAACTCATCTTGAGTCGCCAAATACATGGTACAAAATTCAAATACAACTTAATAATACAACTGTCGTGTAAAATATGACAAAACATAAATTGAGAGTTTTAATACGAATATTGTCTTCTAGACAGTATTTAACTCAAATGGAGTCCTCAATACATTTATTATAACACTATTTCATAGAATAGTGAGGACTACTAATGCTATCATCTGGACCGTCACTCCGTTTCCCGACTAGTCCAAGCTACGTTCTCATTTCCTAAAGAAAACAATGAAAGCAAAAGGGTGAGCTCAACTAGCCCAGTAAGAAATATTATGACTAAGATAATGCAGAATAATTTATTGTTAGCCTTCAACAATGTTAAACTGATAAAATATAACAAACATCAAGTTTAACTGCAGCGAAAAAAGTAATCCATTAGAAGAGTCAAATATAGCATAAAATCTAATATCTTCTATGATTTAAAAGATTTTTCATCACTTTTATCGCTGAGACTCAGCTTAATAAATAATCCACATCATTGAATCACCCCTACACTACGGCCAATGATATTCTTTAGTATCACGACCATAAATTATACATGCACTACGGGCCAAGGATATTCATGTATTCATCAATGGTCATGATCATGCCAACAACTGTCCATCAATGCACTACGGGCCAATGAGGACTTTTACCACATCATTTGTAATATTATGGTCATGATTATACCGAATAATCTCTGGTCATAATCATATCAAGTCCATCCATGCACTACAGGCCACAGATGACTTTCAACATAATATAAACATGAGGATGATGACAATGATATAAGAATTCAATAAAACAAGTTCAAGGATAAATTTTTAAAGATTTATAATTTAATTTATCCAGAATTCAATATTGTCCAAATTATCAACATGATACTGCTTTGTGGAGTAAAATTCAAGAATGATAGTGTATCAAAAATGATTTGGACCGAAAAAAATCAATTTTTGTTATGAATAGTACTCTGGGTGAATAATACCTGAGTGAATAGTACCCCGTGAATAGTACTTCAGGAATAGTACTCCGTGAATAGTACTCTATGAATAGTACTCATGAATAGTACTTTGTGAATAGTACCGTATAAATGAATAGTACTCATAGACAGTACTCCGACATAAAAAACTTAAAATTTAACAAGAATGTGCAGAAAATATACTTATGAAGCGATACTAGATGAAGCGCAAATTTCAAGGATATTATACTAATTTCATGGAATATAGAAGCAATACTTTAACCGAATGATGATATAATCAGGAATATGAGACGAAATAATATTACTCACGTACTACAGAGTATGAAATAAAATATTATTCCTATGAATACTGAACAAAATAATATCCTTTACCTCAAAATAAGACTGGATACTAGAATAGTGAGGTAGCAGACTTCTCTTCTACTTTCTCTCTAAAACTTCTCTCTCTATAATTGCTCTTGTGAATCTTAGTGAATTGGTGAGAATGAAAGAAGAATGAGCTTCTATTTATAGAAAAATATAGTTTCGATAATAGCATATTTTGGGGCTCGAAATATTACAGTATAATACCTTCATCTTTTTCTTCATTTTTAATTTAATCCTGTAAGTATTATCAAACTTGCACCACCTCCCCTAATAATATATCTTGTGAATCAATAGTACAATCATGTGAAAAAAATAATTACAGTATAGTACCTTCATCTATACCTCTATTTTTAATTTAGTCATGTAAGTATTATCAATTTTGCACCACCTCCCCTAATAGTACATGTATGTGAATTAATAGTACACACATGTGAAAAAATAGTTATAAACATGTGAATTAATAGCAATTAATTGCTCATTTATCCGATTAATTATCCGATTGATCAATATAGCCTCCAGACATCCATTATTATCGAAATAGATGTCAATTTCCACTAACACTAATAATCCCAACATAATAAAAATATTAATTTCATCTTTAATCAATAATAAATTATTCATCATTAATATTATAACTCAAAATATTTAACAACCAGATCATTCCGAGGAAAGAAGGGGCTTTCCGATAAGGATTTCTCCCTATTAGAGCGCAATTGGGTGATCAAACCTCTCCTTGACAGAACTTTCTAGACATTGTCAATAATGCAAATAATAATATGAATAACTTTGTCGTCTCAATTATTGATTTAATAATATAAAATATTATGCAGATGATACTGTGACAATTATTGAATTAATAATATGAAAGATATTATACAACAATTACTGTAGTAATAATTGAGTATAATTGAGTGACTTCTCATGTAAGCATCAATAATCAATACCGTGTGCTACTATGCAACCACACAAATTACTGTACTTTTACCACCAAGTAATTCAATAGTTTAACGGTAAAACTTTCGTTGTTATTTTTATAAAAAGATAATTATGTCGTTTTCTAACTACGACAATACTTTCATTGTGGGGTCCACCAATGATTGTGCCATCGTACGAATATTGTGAGACCCCAGATTTTAAGAATAAAAATTTAATTTTCTCGAAATATTTTTTTAATATTATGGTGTGGATTTGAGATAATGTTATAGTTGTGGGTAGTATTTACAAATTTTGAAAAGTATGCAAGTTGTTGTATAATATTCGATTGGTCGGGGAATATTCTTTTTGTCGGGGAATATCCGTACGACGGTACAATCATTGGTGGACCCCACAACGGAATTATTGTCGGATTGAGAAAATGACAAAAATATTTTATAAAAATAACGGCGAAAGTTTTACCGTTAAAACTGTTGAACTACTCGTTAGTAAAAGTACAGTAATACGTGTGGTTGCGTAGTAGCACACAATATTGATTATTGATGTTTACATGATAAGTCACTCAGTTTTGTTTTATTAGTATTATTAATGTAATAAAACAGAAAAGCTTTTTATATAAAACAAAATACTTTTATAAAGTTATTTTATAAATAGAATATATTATATTTTATTATGCATAGTATTTTACATAGTAATATCTTTTTATATAAAACAAAATACTTTTATAAAGTTATTTGTTTTATTAGACAATAATTAGAATATATTATATTTTATTATGCATAGTGTTGTTTAGTGCCTGCATAGTGTTTTGCATAGTAAAATCTTTTTAAATAAAACAGAATACTTTTAAAAAGTTATTCATTTTATTAGATTATAAATAGAATATATTATATTTTATTTAAAAGATTTTGCTTTAAATATGGACCGTCCGATTAAAATTAAATCAATCTGGACCGTTCATGAATTAGTTACTATGCAGCCCATTTTTCTATAAATAGAAGCTCATTCCTTCATTATTTCTTACAAATTCACTAAAACTCTAGAGAGAGAAACTATAGAGAGAGTTCTTCTTCTATAATCTTGAGCGTATTTCTTTAGACTTTAAGAAAACTTTGAGCGTAGTGCAAGTTTTCTTCGAGTATATCCTCGCCCTACCAGTCGGAATACTCTTCTTTCAAAGGTAGGAGATATTATTTGTTGTACTCGTAAGGGATATTATTTGTTGTACTCGTAGGGGATATTATTTGTTGTACTCATAAGGGATATTATTTGTTGTACTCGTAGGGGATATTATTTGTTGTACTCGTAAGGGATATTATTTGTTGTACTCGTAAGGGGTATTCTTTCTTTCTTATTCATGAAGAGAACTTCTGTATTCCATTCTTTATTATTCTGTTGGAATAACCTGTATACGCGGGCTACCGTATACATGGTGAAATTCTTCTGTTATTCCATTCTTTATCATTATGTTGGAATAACCTGTTTATACGAAGTACCACATACATGGTGAAATTCTTTTGTTATTCCATTCTTTATTATACTCTGTTGGTTAAAGTTTTGATTTCTATACTCCATGAAATTAGTGGAATATCCTTGATATTTGCGCTTCATCCAGTATCTTTTCATGTAAATATTCTTTAGAGCATTCTTAAATTTTACTCTACAAAGAAGTATCATGTTGACAATTTGGACGTTATTGGTTCGTGGATAAATTAATTCTTGAACTTGTTTTATTGAATTATTATGTCATTGTCATCATCCTCATGTTTATATTATGTTGAAAGTCATCTATGGCCTGAAGTGCATAGATGGACTTGGTATGATTATGACCAGGGATTATTTCGGTAAAATCATGATCGTAATGTTACAAATGATGTGGAAAAAGTCCTCATTGGCCCGTAATGCATTGATGGACAGTTTTTGGTATGATTATGACTATGGATTCTTTTCAGCCAAGGGTGCAAAGATGAATTGTTTTATGGCATGATCAGGATCGTTGATGAAAACACGATTATCTTTGGCCCGTAGTGCATGGATAATTCGTGGTCGTGATACTAAAAAATATCCTTAGCCTGTAGTGCAGAGATGATTTGATGATGTGGATTATTTATTATGCTGAGTCTCAGCGATAAAAGTGATGAAAAACTTTTTAAATCATAGAAGATAGTAGATTTTATTCTTTATTTGACTCTTCTAATGGATTGATTGTTCCGCTGCAGTTAAACTTGATGTTTAGTATATTTTATCAGTTTAACACCGTTGAAGGCTAACGATAAATTATTCTGCAATATCTTAGTCATAATATTTCTTACTGGGCTAGTTGAGCTCACCCTTTTGCTTTCATTGTTCTCTTCAAGAAATGAGAACGTAGCAGAGACTAGTCGGGGAATAGAGTGATGGTCCTAGATGGTGCATTAGTAGTCCTCACTATTCTGTGAAATAGTGTGATAATAAATGTAATGAGGACCCCTTTGAGTTTGTATATTATCTAGATGACAATATTTGTATTAAAACTCAAAGCATATGTTTAGTCGTATTTTACACTACTGTTGTATAATTAAGTTGTGTTTGAATTTTGTACCATGTATTTGGCGACTCAGAATAGGTGATGTATACTGATTTTGGGGGCGTCACAGTTTGTATCAAAGCTTAGGGATATGATCCCTGGCTAGGATGTGAGAATAGAACTAGGAGGGGAGAGACGGGGAATTCCTTCAGTAGTATGACCTACCTAAGTATATTTGGTATTTAATTGGTCGGTCAGAATATATGGATAATATGTTACATGTCAATTAACCTTTGTTTTGTGGCAGTATCTGAAAATTACATCCGAGAATGTTGAGAATAGCAATGGAGCACATGAGACCGTGATTCTCTACAGATCAATAATCAGGATAATGTGCAACATGATGGCGATAATCCTCCTGTAAATAACAACACTGATCAATTGACGAACGACGGTACGTTTAGGAGCTTTTTAGAATTCATGCAACATCAGGCAAAGGCGGCTCCTGTTTATAATGTAGGAGGAAACAATGGAAACCCACGGTTGGTCACCGCTATGCAATTAAGGAGCTGGGACCACCGGAGTTTTTGGGAAAGCCAGAACCACTTAAGGCGGAGACGTGGTTAAAGTAGATCACCAAGATATTTGATGTCTAGGGATGCTCCGAGGAGCAAAAGGTTCCATTTGCCACCTTTATGTTGCAGTAAGAGGCAGATCACTGGTGGGAATCTGTAAAACGTACCCAGCTTGACTCATTCAAGATGTCTTGGGAGAAGTTCCATGAGCTGTTCAATGACAAGTACTTTCCCGAAAGCATTTGTCACATGAAAGAGGTGGAATTTATCAGGTTGGAGCAAAACACAATGATCGTGTCGCAGTATGAAGCCAAGTTCGCCGAGTTGTCCCGATTTGCGTCCCACTTGGTTGATAATGAAGAGAGAATGACGCGGATGTTTTTAAGTGGTTTAAAGCTGGAGATACGTCAACATCTTATTTCTCATAAAATGTGTTTGTATTTAGATGTTATAAATAGGGCTCAGTTAGTAGAGCGCGATAACGAGTGAACGTAACCAAAAGAGAGCAGCCGGCAAAATGATAATACCAGTGAGAACAGTCATCGAAGCGGTGACAATAAGCATGGAGGGAATCAACATGCCAGAAATGGTAACCACTTCGGTGGTAATCATTGTCAAAATAATAAGAATGGATATTTCAAGAAGAGAAGGTTCAACAATGACGTGAAGACGTCGGCACCAACACCCGTTTCAAAGGAAGAAGAATGCCCACCGGTCGTATGTTTCAAATGCGGACAGGAGGGACACATCCGTCCAAACTGTACGCAGCAATGTAAAACGTATTTTAATTGCGGAAGAGAAGGTCACCTATCTCGATTTTGTCGTATGATGAAGTCAAGTCCAGCTGGGATAGTGATGCCAAAGGATGTCCCAGACAAGCTAAAGCCGGTAGTTTAAGAGAGAGCATTTTTTTTGTGACAAGGAACCTGAATAAAATTATCACGGGTATGTTAATCATAAACTCTTGAGAAGTCTATACCGTGTTAGATACCAGTTCTACCCACTCTTTTATTTCATCTAGTTGTTTTAATGTTTAAATTTGACTCTAGAGAAACTAGACTTTGATTTATCTGTTGAAACTCCGTTGGGAGAAACCTTCGTTACCTCCACTATTTATAAATCTTGTTGATTCAAATCGATACTTTCACGTTACCTGTCGATCTTATCTCTTTGAAAATACTTGCTTTTGATGTGATTTTAGGAATCGACTGGTTAACTACTCATCATGCTAAAATTGATTATTTTCGTAATGTGGTTAGCTTTCATATTCCTAACCAACTTATTATGCGAATTCAAGCAACCAAACCACTAAAGTCAATCATTGTCATATTAAGCCATAAGTAAAGAGCCCTGGTCTTTTTGTTGTTGACTTCTTTGTGTGGAATGCACAGAAGCCAGACTTTCTGTAGGCGACGTCGTGAATGACGATGACAAGTTGATAGGTATCAATGTGACGTATTATCCAAGTCTTGGATGAGAGTCACAGTTTTGAATGATATTTTTATCGTTAATAAATTTCTTGACGTATTCCTGAAGACTTCTTGGCCTACCCCAGAGCGTGAAATCGAATTTTGTATTAAACCCAGTACAAATCCCATTTCTAAAACCCTCAAATATTTTTTCAACTAAAACTAACGTATAACGTGCCAAAGACGTTGGATCGAGCTGTTGAAGATTACGATCGTACCATGCAATATCATCGTGGAAGTGCGAACGTGGTTGCTGACGCGTTGAGTAGAAGATCGTATGCGGTTACAAGTGCGAATATACGAACCCACGTGAAGATAACAAATATACGATTAGAATCGCCTTTAATTGATAAAGTTAAAGCCGCTCAAGCTACATACTCAGAGCTGATGAATGTGAAGAAGAAGGTTCTAGAGGGCGTTATTCTAGAAGCAAAAATCGACGAAGAGAGGAAATCTCAACCCTCGATTTAATTGGCCCATTTGAAATCCTCGATGAAGTAGGAATTGTAGCCTATAGACTCGTTTTACCGCCAAGTATGTTGCGTGTTCAGAACGTTTTTTTTACGTATCGATGTTACGTAAATATGTGGACGACCCGAACCACAATATTAATTTAGAACCGGACGAGATAACAGAAGATTTAACGTACGAGGAGATACTTGTTAACATCTTGGATAAGAATGATCATATTCGACGCTCAAAGGTTATACCTCAAGAGTTAGAATTTGAAGTAAAGTCAAGGTATCCTCACATGTTCGACATACCAGGTACGTACGTAAATTTCGAGGGCAAAATTTCATAAGGAGGGGAGATTGTGAGACCCCCGATTTTATAAATAAAGATTTAATTTTCTCGAAATATTTTTTTAATATTATGGTGTGGATTTGAGATAATGTTATAGTTATGGGTAGTATTTATAAATTGTGAAAAGTATGCAAGTTGTTGTATAATATTCGATTGGTCGGGGAATATCCGTACGACGGTACAATCATTGGTGGACCCCACAACGGAATTATTGTCGGATTGAGAAAATTACAAAAAATATTTTATGAAAATAACGGCGGAAGTTTTACCGTTAAAACTGTTGAACTACTCGGTAGTAAAAGTACAGTAATACGTGTGGTTGCATAGTAGCACACGATATTAATTATTGATGTTTACGTGATAAGTCACATAGTTTTGTTTTATTAGTATTGTTAATGTAATAAAACAGAAAAGCTTTTTATATAAAACAGAATACTTTTATAAAGTTATTCTATAAATAGAATTTATTATATTTTATTATGCATAGTATTTTGCATAGTAATATCTTTTTATATAAAACAAAATACTTTTATAAATTTATTTGTTTTATTAGACAATAATTAGAATATACTATATTTTATTATGCATAGTGTTGCATAGTGCCTGCATAGTGTTTTGCATAGTAAAATCTTTTTATATAAAACATAATACTTTTATAAAGTTATTCATTTTATTAGATTATAAATAGAATATATTATATTTTATTTAAAAGATTTTGCTTTAAATATAGACCGTCCGATTAAAAGTAAATCAATCTGGACCGTTCATGAATTAGTTACTATGCAGTCCATTCTTCTATAAATAGAAGCTCATTCCTTTATTATTTCTTACGAATTCATTGAAACTCTAGAGAGAGAAACTATAGAGAGAGTTCTTATTCTATAATCTTGAGCGTGTTTCTTTAGAGTTTAAGAAAGCTTTGAGCGTAGTGCAAGTTTTCTTCAAGTATATCCTCGCCCTACCAGTCGGAATACTCTTCTTTCAAAGGTAGGGGATATTATTTGTTGTACTCGTAAGAGATATTATTTGTTGTACTCGTAGGGGATATTATTTGTTGTACTCGTAAGGGATATTATTTGTTATACTCGTAAGGGGTATTCTTTCTTTCTTATTCATGAAGAGAACTTCTGTATTCCATTCTTTATTATTATGTTGGAATAATCTGTATACGCGGGCTACCGTATACATGGTGAAATTCTTCTGTTATTCCATTCTTTATCATTATGTTGGAATAACCTGTTTATGCGAAGTACCGCATACATGGTGAAATTCTTCTGTTATTCCATTCTTTATTATTATGTTGGAATATCTTGTCGGTACGTATTACGCCTGACCTGGTTCCATTATTTTTTATTCTGTTGGAATATCCTGTCTGTGCGTTTACGCATGACCTGGTTCCATTTTTTTTTATCATTCTGTTGGAACATCCTGTGTGTGTTTTACGCATGACCTGGTTCCGTTATTTATTATTCTATTGGAATAACCTGTTTGTGCGGTTTATCGCATGCCTGGCGATTTCTTTTGTTATTCCATTCTTTATTATACTTAGTTGGTTAAAGTTTTGACTTCTATACTCCATGAAATTAGTGGAATATCCTTGATATATGCGCTTCATCCAGTATCTTTTCATAGAAATATTCTTCTGAGCATTCTTGAATTTTACTCTACAAAGAAGTATCATGTTGACAATTTGGATGTTATTGGTTCCTGGATAAATTAATTCTTGAACTTGTTTTATTGAATTATTATGTCGTTGTCATCATACTTATGTTTATATTATGTTGAAAGTCATCTGTGGCCTGTAGTGCATAAATGGACTCGATATGATTATGACCAGGGATTATTTCGGTATAATTATGACCGTAATATTATAAATGATGTGGAAAAAATCTTCATCGGCCCGTAATGCATTGATGGACAGTTTTTGGTATGATTATGGCTATGGATTCTCTTCGGCCAAGGGCGCAAAGATGAATTATTTTATGGCAAGATCAGGACCGTTGATGAAAACACGATTATCTTTAGCCCATAGTGGATGGATAATTTATGGTCGTGATACTAAAGAATATCCTTGGCCTGTAGTGCAGGGATGATTTGATGATGTGGATTATTTATTAAGCTGAGTCTCAGCGATAAAAGTGATGAAAAACTTTTTAAATCATAGAAGATAGTAGATTTTATTCTTTACTTGACTCTTCTAATGGATTGATTGTTCCGCTGCAGTTAAACTTGATGTTTATTATATTTTATCAGTTTAACTAACGATAAATTATTCTGCATTATCTTAGTCATTATATTTCTTATTGGGTTAGTTGAGCTTACCCTTTTGCTTTTATTATTCTCTTTAGGAAATGAGAACGTAACAGAGACTAGTTGGGGAACAGAGTGTTGGTCCTAGATGGTGCATTAGTAGTACTCACTAGTCTGTGAAATAGTGTGATAATAAATTTAATGAGGACCCCATTGAGTTTGTATATTGTCTAGATGACAATATTTGTATTAAAACTCACAACATCTGTTTAGTCGTATTTTACACGACTGTTGTATAATTAAGTTGTATTTGAATTTTGTACCATGTATTTGGCGACTCAGAATAGGTGATGTATACCGATTTTGGGGGCGTCACAAATATTACTTGTTAAAATGAATATTTCCCGACCAATCGAATATTATATAACCACTTGCAAAATTTGTAAATAATACCCACAACTATAACATTATATCAAATCTACACCATAATATTCAAAAATATATTTCCAGAAAAATGAATCTTTATTCATAAAAGTTGGGGTCTTACAACCTCCCCTTCTTATGAAATTTCGTCCTCGAAATTAGGGTGTGTACCTGTTATGTCTAAGAGGTGCATGAGAATACCTTGACTTCATTTCAGATTCTAACTCCTAGGTTATTTCCTGAACATCGTGGTTTCTCCACAAAACTTTGACTTGAGGTATAACCTTGGAGTGTAGAATATGATCATTCTTATCCAGAATTTTAACAGGTACCTCCTCGTACGTTAAATCTTCCGCTATCTCGTCCGTTTCTAATTCAATAATGTGGTTCGGGTCTTTCACATATTTACGTAACATAGATACGTAAAAAATGTTATGAACACGAGACATACTTGGCGGTTAGGCTAGTCTATAGGCCACAGTTCCTACTCGATCGAGGATTAAAAATGGGCCAATGAATCGAGGATTGAGCTTTCCTCTCTTTCCAAATCTCGTAACTCCTTTCCATGGAGCAACACGTAACAACACATGATCTCCAATATTGAATTCTGCGTCCTTTCGATGAAGATCAACATAACTCTTTTGTCGATCTTGTGAGGTTTTTATACGTTGTCGGATCGTTTGAATCTTTTCCGTAGTCATACGTACCAAATTCGGTCCCAACAACGTTGCTTCACCCACCTCATCCCAGAATAATGGAGAACAACACTTTCTTCCATACAACGCCTCAAATGGAGCCATGCCAATACTTGCTTGATAACTGTTGTTGTAGGAAAACTCCACCAATGGTAAGAACTTGTCTCAACTTTCTTTGAAATCAAGGACACAGAGTCTTAATAAATCTTCAAGAGTTTGAATTGTCCTCTCCGACTGCTCGTCCATTTTAGGATGATATACCGAACTAAATCGTAAATCCGTGCCCATAGTTTTTTGCAAACTAACCCAAAATCTTGAAGTAAATCTTGAGTCTCGATCAAAAACTATGGATACTGGCATACTATGCAATCTTACAATCTCGTTTATGTATGTACGAGAAAGATGTTCAAGTGTATAAGTTTCTCGTATCGGTAAGAAATGAGCAGACTTGGTCAATCTATCAACAATGACCCAAATCGCATATATGCCTTGAGAAACCTTGAGAAGACCAGTAACGAAATCCATGGTAATGCATGTGCTCCCACTTTCATTCTGGAATTTCAAGTGGTTGCAATGGACCTTTTAGCACTTGATGCTCTGCCTTGACTCGTTGACAAGTTAGACACCTTGAGATAAACCCCGCTATCTCTCTCTTTATATTGCTCCACCAAAATGTATGTCGAAGATCACGATACAATTTGGTACTCCTAGGATGGATTGCAAACGGTGTGTTGTGCGCCTCCATCATGATTTTATACTTCAAGTCAGAATCGTTAGGAACAAAAAGTCTGGAGTTGACTCGAAGTATTCCTTCTTCATCGATTCTTTCTTCTGGAATAGCACCTTCTTGCACTTTCTTCCTCATACGCATCAGCTCCAGGTCTGTAGCTTGAGCAGCTTTAACTTTATCGATTAACGTAGATTCTACTCATATTATTTGACATCATCACGTGGGTCCCTAGAGTCTTTAACTCTATCTCCATACTTTGTAAGTCATACAAAATGGGCTTTTGTGTTAACAATATCGCACTCATAAACGCATACGATATTCTACTCAATGCATCAGCTATAACGTTCGCTTCTTCCACGATAATATTGAATGGTATGGTCGTAATCTTTAATAGCTCGAGCCAACGTCTTTGGCGCATGATACATTCGTTTTGGGTGAAGAAATATTTGAGGGTTTTCTACCGGATTCAAGGTTGATACAAAATTTGATTTCACGCTCTGGGGTAGGCTAGAAAGTTCTTCAGGGAATACGTCAGGAAATTTATAACAATAGAAATATCCTTCAAAATCTGACGTATTTTTATTTAAATAAGTGACATGGGCTAAGAAAGCTGGATATCCATTTTTTAATAAACGAATAGCTTTATGGCTTGATATGATAGTGATTGACTTTAGTGGTTGGTTGCTTGAATTCGCATAATAGGTTGGTTAGGAATATGAAAGCTAACAACCTTACGAAAATAATCGATTTTAGCGTGATGAGTTGTTAACTAATCAATCTCTAAAATCACATCAAATACAATTATTTTCAAAGAGATAAGATAGACAGGTAACGTGCGATTACCGATTTGAATCAAACAATACTTATAAGCAGTGGATGTAATGAAGGTTTCTCCCAACGGAGTTTCAACAGATAAATCAAAGTCTAATTTCTCCGGAGTTAAATTTAAACATTGAGCGCAAGTAGGAAAAACTAAAGAATGGGTAGAACTGGTATCAAATAAGGTATATACTTCGCTAGAGTTTATGATTAACTTACCCGTGATAACTTCGTTCGGGTTACTCGTTTTTTGAGAAGTCACAAAAAACACTCTTCCTGAAACCACCGACTTTGTTTTGTCTGTATCCGCCTTTGGTGCCACTGTCCTAGCTAGACTTGGTTTCGCTACAGGACAAATTTGAGCTATGTGACCATCTTTTCCATAACTAAAACATACCTTAGAAGGTCATATTATTTTGCTCTAGCTTGATAAACATACCAAGTGGGATGCAAACCGGGACAACTCAGTAAACTTAGCTTCGTACTGTGACAAGGTCATATTATTTTGCTCTAGCTTGATAAACTTTACCTCCTTCATGTGATGAATATTTCGGGAAAGTACTTGTCGTTGAACAATTCTTGGAACTTCTCCCAAGACATCTTCAGTGCGTCAAGTTGAGTACGCTTTACATATTCTCAACAGTAATCTGCCTCTCCTCGCAACATGAAGGTGGCAATGGGAACCTTTTGCTCCTCGGAGCATCCCAAGACATCAAATATCTTGGTGATTTGGTTTATCCACGTCTCTGCCTTAAGTGGTTTTGGCTCTCCAATAAACTCTGGTGGTCCCAGCTCCTTGAACTGTTTAGCAGTGACTGTCCGAGAGTTGCTAGTGTTTCCACCTGTATTTTGAACAAGAGTTGTTCTCGCCTGATGTTGCATGAATTGCATAAAGCCTCTGAACATCCAATCGTTCATCACTTGGTCAACGTTGTTATTTTTCTGAGGATTATTGCCATCCTGATGCACATTATCCTGGGTATTGATCGTTGGTGACTCAACGGTCTCATGTGCTTCATATCTTATCTCAACATTTTTTGATGCCATTATCAAATACTACCACAAAACAAGGGTTAATAGACATGTCACATATTATCCCTATACTCTGACCGACCAATAAAATACCAAATAAACTTAGGTAGGTCATACTAGCGAAGGAATTCCCCATCTCTCCCCTCCTAGTTCTTGTCTCACATCTCAGCCAGGGATCATATCCCTAAGCTTTGATACCAACTGTGACGCCCCCAAAATAGGTATACATCACCCATCTTGAGTCGCCAAATACATGGTACAAAATTCAAATACAACTTAATAATACAACTATCGTGTAAAATATGATAAAACATAAACTGAGAGTTTTAATACGAATATTGTCTTTGTAAGACCCCAACTTTTTCTAAATAAAATTTAATTTCTTCTATTTATTATTTTGAAATAGTAAGGGTTGAATTGATTAATGTGGTTAGTTATGGGTAAAATGCGCAAATATTTTTAAATAAGCAGGTGGTTATAAAATATTCATTGTTGTCGGGGAATATTCGTTTGGTCGTGGAATATTATTGCTGTCGGGGAATATTCGTACGACGACATAGTCTTTTGTGGGCTCCATAACGGAAAGCGATTGGATGAAGAAAACGACAAGTATAAGTTGTTTATAAATAACGGCGTAGTTGTTACCGTTAATACTGTTGGAATACCCGGTGGTTAAAACACAGTAATACGCGTTGTTGCACAGTAGCACATGGTATTGTACCAATTATTGATTCTTATGTAAGAAGGCACTACTCAATAATTGTTATAGTAATTACTGTTCAATATTTTATTTTATTGATTCAATAATTGCTACATTGATATTTTATATTACTGTTGTTTCAATAATTGTCACTACACAATATTTTCTAATATCGAAGCAATAATTCATATTATCTGAATAATATTATTAGATAAAATTATTGGCAATGTCTAGAATGTTCTGTCTAAGGAGAGGTTTGGTCACCTAATTGAGCGCCAGTAAGGAGAAATCCTTATTGGAAAGTCCCCTCTTTCCTGGGAACTGTCTGGTTGTCAATATTGTGATTCTATAATATTATTTGTGAATAATTAATTATTGATTTATATGATAAGGAAAATATTCATTTTATATGGATATAGATGGAGAAAATTTTTTAAAGTGACAATTGTTGAAAATCGATATTTTATCTTTTCTGATAAAATAATATTTTATTATATTATTATAATATAATAATGATGATATTTTTTACAATGAATGTGGGATATATGAGTATATAAGGAGGAAGAGTATTTTTGTTACAAAAGTTGTTTAAAACATGTTAAACATGTCTGCAAGCCCATTTCTTGACTGAAATTTGATTATAGCCTGTAAAATTGTCCGTTTGTGGATTTTGGTCAATTTCTGTTTGGAATTTGGAAAAACTTTCTTCTGCAAAGTTGTAGATAATGGAATTTCCTATAGAAAGACATAAGGTTTGATTTTTTATGACAAAAGAGATATTTATTATGAATTATTGAAGTTCCAGATTAATTAATTATTATTATTTGGAGTTCTAAATAAATTAATTGAGAAAAACGTTTTTCTTATTTATTTGGGTGGGTGGCTGATGTAGTGAGCTGGTGGTGTGCGTAGGAAAATTTAATATATATATATATATATATTAATATTTTATTAAATTTTCTGCTTTGGTGTTCTAAACATTTTCCTATAAATAAGGTGCTTAGGTTAGAATTGAAAATCACACCAAAAACTGAAATCTTCTCTCTCTTTCTCTCTTTATATTATCGAGCGCATTCTTGTGAGTATTTTAGTACTTTGAGTATTGCTATACAGTGCAAGTTCTTTCAGCACTATATCCAGTATTCCAGTCAGAAGTACTATCCTTTTGAGGTAAGAGATGTTATTTTCTTCGTAAGTGATATTATTTCTTCAATATCATTATGCCGAAACATTGGTTGGAATTTTTTATCAAATTTGGAACTTTTTCATGTCTGGGTTACTATTTATGAGTTAATATTCATGAGTTACTATTCTCTAGTTACTATTCACGAGTTACTATTCACGAGTTACTATTCACGAGTACTATTCACGAAGCATGATGATTTTTTTTGTGAAATTTCTATCTTTTAGTGTCGGCGTTACTATTCACGTATACGGCACAATTCACGAATACGACACTATTCACAGAAAAATTAAATTTTCATTTCTATGTCCAAGATTGTCTGTTATGATTCCTATCTTTGATTGGATCTATGTTTTGGTCTTCATTCTTGAATTTTACTCCACTCTGGTTATTTATGAAGTATTTTTGAACTTGGATTGTTTAAAATACGAATCCTTAATTTTTGTTCTTTTATTTCACTGAATTCATTTTCTTTAAAATATTTTTCATCATCCTCAGTCCTAAATGATGATATAACTAAATATCTTTGGCCTGTAGTGTAAAGATGAATGATTTCTGATGAATATCTTTGGCCTGTAGTGCAAAGATGAACAGGTGTTTAGATGAACATGACTAACTGATGAATATCTTTGGCCTGTAGTGCAAAGATGAATATTTGATTCCAGATATATATTGATTGATGTTATAGGGATAAATGATAAATGATGAACTTTTAAATTCATATATAGAAGATAGTAGATTTCATTCTCTAATTAACTCTTCTAATGAATTATTATTTCCGCTGCGAATATTGATTTAAAACTTATTATCTATTGTATTCTATTAGATTTTTCCCTGTTTAAGACTAACGATAATTTTTTTTATATTATCTTAGTCACAATGTTCTTTACTGGGCTAGTTGAGCTCACCCTTTTTCTTGTTGTTCCATTTTTCTTCTCAGGATGCGAGAATGTAGCGAGTACTAGTCGGGGTGTGGAATGATGGTTCTAGAAGTGGTTCTATTAGTCCTCACTATTCTGTAAAATAGTGTATTAATAATTGTAATGAAGACTTATTTGAGTGTGGATATTGTCTAGATGATAATATTTGTATTTAAACTCACAGTTTAAGTGTTGTCGTATTTTGCACGACAATTGTATTAATAAAGTTGTAGTTGTTTCTATACCATGTATTTGGCGACTCAGAATGGGTGTTGTATACCTATTTTGGGGGCGTCACAGTTGGTATCAAAGCTTAGGGATATGGTCTCTAGCGGAGATCGGGGAATAGTACTAGGAGGGGAGAGACGAGTAATCCTTCGCTAGTGTGTCATACCTAAGCTTATTTGTTGGTCAAAGTATATGGTTAATATGTTATATGTTAAATTGTTTAATTAACCCTTGTTTTATGACAGTATTTAAGAATGATAGCTGAGAATATTAACGGTGGAGTTAATGAGACCGTGGAAACACCTTTAATCACCACCCAGGGGAACGTGCAACAGGAAGGCAATATTCCTCCTGTAAACAACACCATTGAGCAGACAATGAACGACGGGATGTTTAGGAGCTTTTTGCAGTTCATGCAAAACCAGACGAGGGAGACTCGTGTACAGAATACGGGTGGAAATGATAGCAACACACGGCTTGTCACAGCCAAGCAGTTCAAAGAGTTGGGACCACCAGAATTCATTGGAAAGCCGGATCTGATCAAGGCAGAGACGTGGGTTAAACCAATTACCAAGATATTCGATGTCTTGGGATGCACGGAGGAACAGAAGGTTCTATTCGCCACCTTTATGTTCCGCGGCGAGGCAGACTACTGGTGGGAGTCTGTGAAACGTACCCAGCCTGCCACACTCAGCATATCTTGGGAAACGTTTCAGAAACTTTCAACGAAAAATACTTTCCTGAAAGTATTCGCCATATGAAGGAGGTAGAGTTTATTAGACTAGAACAAAACAACATGACGGTGCCACAATATGAGGCGAAGTTCGCAGAGTTATCCAGGTTTGCACCTCATTTGGTAGAGAATGAGGAACGAATGACGAGGATGTTCTTGAGAGGTTTAAAACCCGAGATTCGGCAATATCTTTGTTGGGAGAATGCATATTATGATTTGATGTTTTAATATATATGCTAATGATTATTTGTAAGGTCCTTCAATGAATACATGTACAAGGACTAAGTGATAGATCAAATTGTTAGGTTGATCTGAGCTCTCAACGTGTACCATTCTGTTAGGGAATGTATAGATAGAAAGATCAAAACTGTTAGGTTGATCTGGAGATGTAATAGACTAGTATTGAAGAAATCATAGTGCATCAATCTGATCAACATTGTTGAAGTCAAGGTAGAAAACGTAGAGCCTGAAGATCGAAGTATGCCTGCCTTGAAGGGACTATTCGAAAATCGTAGAGTAGTCCCAACATCTGCCGAACCATCTCCACGATAGTAGTATGCTGAAGGAAACATGAAGTTTACAAGTCAACGATCGTAGTGTGCTCTCGGAAACGTAGAGTCAACAACACGAGCAAATGAAGATCGTAGTGTGAAAAGGTTTAAGGGAAATCGTAGTGCTCTCGACTGATAGCATCGTAGTGTGAAAAGATGTCAAAGACGCTACGATCTAAATCATAAAACACCACGATCCAAATCGTAGAGCATCATCTGTCATGTCAGAAGACGTCGAGCCTCATGATATGTGATTTCAACATGTGAGAAATGGATCCTAGATGCTGCAGTACTCATCAGTCCCAGAATATATGTAATATCCTTAGTATGCAACAAAGAAGCATATTGAAGAAGCTAAGGATAGTACCATGGGTAAGAGGGACAAAACACCTTTGCAGGTGGTAGGTGAGAAAGCAGCCTGCAGTGTCAGTGGACCATAATGCAGAATTCAGAAGATGTGCAGAAATGTCTCCATCATAGTACAGAAAGTTCAGACGCATTTAATGCCACAACGGATGGATCCAACAGATAGTTTTCAACATCACATATATATAGGTCAAACAGATGAGAGAGAACTAAGCAAGTATTGAACAAACAACGTGAACATCTCTCTCAAGCTCAACTCTACGATCTGAGATATTGCAAAGCTTGCTCAGCTACTTAGTTCCTTAGAACAAGTGCTTACACAGCGACTGAGTAGCAACCATCAAGAACACAACATTATCAACCAACTGAAGAAGAGTACCAAGTCTGCTGGACTTGAAGAGTTCGTAGTGAACTGTAAGAAAGCCAAGTCTGCAGGACTTGAAGAGTTCAAGAGTGAACTAAGAAGTTCCTAGACTGCTGGTCTAGAAGGAATCTGTGTGATATAGAAGTTGTAACAGACGTCCTAAGTGGATATCCTACTCGTTGAGTAGAAGAGTGGACTAGGAGCTTTAAGTGCTTTGAACCACTTAAAAACGACTTTGACATTTACATTCATATCATAACTGTTATATCTGTTATAACTGCCATAACTGCCTCACCCTCATTACTCCATTGCTTAGTAAAGAAGATTAAAACAAATATTAATTCCGCTAAGTTTTAATCATTATCAAAGAACTAGTTTAAAAGGAGAAGATTTTTAAATATCTATTCAACCCCCCTTCTAGATAACTATTGTGCCAACTAGGAACTAACAAATGGTATCAGAGCAGGTTCTATTTTACAACTTACATGCTTTAGTAGATCCAATGGCACTCGCACCAAGCGAATCCAGGACCAGAGGAGGCAGCAAGCCACCAATGTGCAACAAGGATAAATTTGCTAACTAGAAAGTCAGGATGCAAGCATACATGGACTTAATAGATGAAGATCTATTTGAAACCGTTCAAAATGGGCTCTATATACCAACAAAGCTTACACCAACCAATGACGATCCAAACAAAGTTTAACTCAAAGTTAAAGAAGAATGGATAGACACAGAGAAGAAAGCTGTCTAACTTGATAAGAATGCTAAGAACATCCTGTTCCAATCCTTAGAGGACTATCTGTTTGAAAATGTTGTAAACAACAAAACAACTAAGGAAGTTTGGGAAGCACTGCTGATCATGCATGAAGGAACTGAAGAAGTCAGAGAGAACAAACAATCTCTCCTGACACAGCAGTATGAAATGTTCGCTCATGTGCAAGGAGAAAATGTGACTGCAACTTATGAAAGGTTCAACGTTCTGCTCAACTCTCTACGAGCGTATGGGAAGATCTATCCTAACAAGGATCTGACCATAAAGTTCATGAGAGCCCTACCGAGCAGGTGGGATGCCAAGACCATAATAATAAGAGAATCAAAGAATTTTAATGAGATGACAGTTCAACAGTTATACGACAATCTCCTGACCTACGAACTGAAGCTGACCCAACGTGCTGAAACCTTATCAGAAGGAAGAAGGAAGGATAAGGGTGTAGCTCTCAAGGCAAATGAAAGTATATCAAGGGTCAACACTGAGATTGACTCTGATGATGATGAAGACGATGACAATGACTTTGCTATGCTGGTAAAGAGACTAAGAAGATTCATGCGACAAGGAAGAATCAGCAAGCCAAAGAAGGTCAGCAATTACAGCAGTCAGGAGCAAATGAATGACTTATGCTACAACTGTAAAAAGCCTGGCCACTTCATCGCCAACTGCAACAAACCTATCAAAGAAGAACTAAAGAAGAAAACACATGAAAAGAAGGAATACAAAGGAAACAAGAGGCCTCAGAAAAGAGACAAAGGCCTGGTAGCTAGAGGATCGTGGAGTGAGTCAGACAATGACTCAAATGCTGACTCCGAAGATGAAGAAGAACCACAAATGGCTAATCTGTGCTTAATGACCAAACATGCAAAGGACAAACAAAGCCTCAACATACATAATGTAAGTCTCGATGAGGTATTTGATTTCAACTCACCTGATGTAGACATGAATGACTTAAGAACTGCACTGCATGGCATAACCACTGATCTACATCAATACATGAAGTGGTTCAGAGTCTTGTCTAAAGATCATTCACTTCTTCAAGAGGAGAAGAAGAAAGTTCAAGAAGAGCTTGAAACAGCCCTTCTAAGTACTAATCTTCTTTCCAAGCTTGAGGCTGAGAATGAAACTTTAAAACTGACAAACACACTCAGTGCACAAAGAGAGTCTATTCTAACCTCTAAAGTTGAGGATCTAGAGAAGACTATCTCTGCATGGAACAAATCTTCATCGTCCATGGACTGCCTGCTCTCTAGTCAGAGAAGCATATTCAACAGAACAGGTCTAGGCTTTGGGGAATTCATCTCAGAACCTTGTGTGGAAAAGACAATGGAAACTAGCACTAGTAATGCCTCAAGTTTTGGTAGAGGCATTGCCTTTGTGAAATCCTCACAGTTGGAAGAGCCAGTTCAACCTTGTTCTACTATTTCTAGTTATATTCAAAAAAGTAAAGGATCTCACGCTGGTCTGGGTTTCATAAAGGAGAAGAGGTAAGGCACACTCATCACTATTTATGAAACCTAAGGACACGTGGAAGAAAGAGAACCAGTTTAACAGAAGGTTATATAAGGAACCACACAAGTCCAAATGGAAGATGAATCATCATGCACACACAGGCATGCATCATAATAGATGTTTCATATGCAATAAATATGGTCATAGGACCACAAAATGTTATTATAACTCCATGCATGTGAGACCCAAGATTAGACATATCTGGGTCCCCAAAGGTACTAACAATGAATGACCCATGCAAATATGGGTACCAAAATGAAGGTTCAAATATTTTGACAGGAAAAGAGCTCCACGACCTCAACATGGTATCTGGACAGTGGATGCTCGAGGCATATGACAGGGAACAAAGCTCTACTATCTAACTACATAGAAAAGGAGGGTCCCTCAGTCATCTTTGGAGATAACAGCTCGGGAAAGACAAGAGGATATGGCTCTGCTGGCAATGGTGCAGTATCTTTCAGCAAAGTAGCTTATGTGCAAGGACTCCAACACAACCTTCTAAGTATCAGCCAACTCTGCGACAAGGGTCACCAAGTAACATTTCTCAACAATCAGTGTCAAGTCAGAGATTTGAAGACATCTGCCGTAAAGTTGACCGGAACAAGAGAAGGAAATGTCTACACATTGGATCTTGGTCAACTAAGCTCTGACGAGACAATATGTTTTCTAGCAAAAGCATCCGAGGAAATGAACTGGCTATGGCATAGAAGGCTGTCTCACTTAAACTTCAAAAGCATGTCCAAACTGGCATCAAAAGACCTCGTAGCTGGCCTACCCAATTTCAACTTTGTGAAAGAAAGGCCATGCAACGCCTGCCAGCTTGGAAAACAAACCAGAAGCTCATTCAAGAGTAATATTGCCAACTCCATTGACAATCCCCATGCAGTTGCTCCACATGGATCTCTTTGGGCCAATCTCAATAACTAGTCTTGGAGGAAAAAGATACTTTCTAGTCATAGTTGACGACTACACCAGATTCACATGGGTATTCTTCCTAACCTCAAAGGATGAAACGAGCTCCGAATTAATCAAGATGTTCAGATTGGTGATGAACGAGAAAGGAGAGAAAATCAAGGCCATAAGGAGTGATCATGGAAGAGAATTCGATTTCTCAGAAATAGACGAGTTCTGCTCATACAATGGCATCAGTTATAACTTCTCAACTCCACGAACTCCTCAACAAAATGGAGTTGCTGAAAGAAAGAACAGAACCCTGATAGAGGCTGGAAGGACTCTACTAGCAGCAGCTCGTCTGCCTGAATACTTCTGGGCAGAAGCTGTCAACACTGCGTGCTACACACAGAACAAATCATTAATTCACTCTACGATCAAGAAGACGCCTTATGAACTGTGGAAAGGAAGGAAGCCAAGTGTCAGCTACTTTTATGTCTTTGGATGTGCTTGCTATATTCTCAACAATGGAAAGCAGTATCTGATAAAATTCCAGCCCAAGTCAGACGAAGGAATCTTTCTTGGATATGCCACAAACAACAAGGCTTACAGGGTGTTCAATAAGAAGACACTGAATGTTGAAGTCTCAATACACATCATCTTTGATGAAACTGACTTAGACAAAATAGTACCTCAAGACACTACGATCGATAGTGCAGACACTAAGAATGAAGTCGTCGAGCTCAACACTACGATCGCAGTGCCAGATAGTGAAATCGTAGAGCATGAGAATGTGATCGTAGAGAGGTCCATGCAAGACAGCGAGCCTCCACTCCAAGAAGAAGAAATAGACCTTGAAGATTTAAGACAGAAAGGCATCAGGATAGATGTCCCAACCGATAACAGATGGGCAAGAGATCACACTCAGGACCTAATCATTGGAGATCTGAGTGCCAGAGTCAAACCAAGAGCTGCTACTCAGAATGAATGTTTTTATCTAAGCTTTCTATCACAAATAGAGCCAAAGAAGATAGAGGATGCTATGGAAGACTCCAATTGGATAGAAGCAATGCAGGAAGAGCTCAACCAATTTGAACAAAGTAAAGTATGGAGATTGGTACCAAGACCAAAGAGCCATCCTATGATAGGAACTAAGTGGGTCTTAAGAAACAAAATGGATGAAGATGGGGTCATAACCAGAAACAAGGCAAGATTAGTGGCAAAGGGTTATCCTCAAGAAGAAGGTATCTACTACGATGAGACATTTGCACCTGTTGCCAGACTAGAAGCCATCAAAATCTTTCTTGCCTTTGCTGCTCACATGAAGTTCAAAGTCTTCCAGATGGATGTCAAGAGTGCATTTCTAAATGGAGAACTCCAAGAAGAAGTCTATGTAGAGCAACCTCCAGGTTTCATCAATCCATCTCTTTCCAATTATGTCTATAGATTAGATAAAGCCTTATATGGTCTTAAACAAGCACCTAGAGCATGATATGAAACACTGACTAACTTCTTAATCGAAAATGGGTTCACTAGAGGTAGAGTAGATACCACACTATTTCTTAGAAAGCATAAAGACAAAGTCTTACTAGTTCAAATCTATGTTGAAGACATTATCTTTGGTTCTATTGACGAAAAGTTATGCAAGAGATTCTCTAAGCTAATGAAGAGCAAGTTTGAAATGAGCATGATGGGTGAGCTGAACTTCTTCCTTAGACTGTAAGTAAAGCAGACTGAAGAAGGAATTTTCATAAACCAAGCTAAGTACATCAAAGACCTACTAAAGAAGTATGGCATGGAATCAGCCTTTCCATATGAAATACTTCCCAATACTTCCAAACTTAAAATATTCAATGTCCCAATTGATTGAAGGTAAAGGGTACGAAAAACTCCCCTAATTATCGCTGGTGCCACCCTCCTCGGGTGGTGAATCCGGTGGTGGATATGGTGCTGCGGTTCCGAACTGAGGCCATTCTTGTGTTGTTCCTTGTTGTGCAAACGCTTCGGCTAAAGCCCTTGTGAGTCCCGTCGCAAATGTGCCCAAATTATCGTACATTGCATCGACCTTGCGCTCCAACCTTCGGAGCTGGCGATCGCCAAGGGTGGCACGTGCGTGCGTGGACGGGCCTGCCTCATTTGTTTGCGGGGGTTGTTGTGTCTGCTCTGGAAAAATGGGCTGAAGGATGAATCCTAGTCCGCGTGGGTGTGGTAAACCCCCTGCCCAGTCCTCGAATTTTTCGATCGTGGCATGAGTAATGTCCTAGCTTGGGTATTGTATATGCTCATTGCCCCAATTGCATCCCTGATTAGCACAAAGCATGGCAACCACGGATGCGTGTGGAATGCTCCCAATCGTTCTTCCCCGTAGATAGCGCAACATATTCTCGTGAATGATATGACCAATGTCGATGTACTTTTCGGTGATTATGCCCCACAAAAGACGTGCCCTCTCCACTGTTATTTCGTGCTAATGGGCGGAAGGCATGAGCTTGGCACATATTAACAAGTTCCACGCTTTTGCATAGCGATTTAGGGTTGCAGCTTGGAATATACGCGCATGTGTCATGCCAACATTATATGTCCACTTCGTACCCGGGATACATAACGCTGCAATAATCAACTCCATGTCGGTCTCCAAATGAGCACCGGTAACCCAATTAGCAGCCCCCACTTGCGGTGCATCAGTAATTTTGAAAATTAATCGGATGGCACGGGGTCTGTAATCTACCTCGATACCACGGACCAGAGATATCCCGCTCATAGTGACCTTGGCATTGGCATAGGACTACGCTCATAGGAACGGGTATTGGAGTAGCAGTCAATCCACCCCAACCCCTCGCTCGAATCATGGAACATAACTGGACATCCTTCCCCTCCGGCTTGAATCCTCGCTCCTTGACGAATGTTTTTGACACAATGCGGTAGTACTCTTGTTGAGCTTCCAAGTTGAGGAACTTGGTATGATCCACGATATCAGGCTCTTGACTGCCCGAAGAGGATGATGAAGACGACACAATAGACTGTGCTCGCTTAGGCCCCATTTGTGTTTGATAGAGATTGCACAGAATATAGGATGGAGAATGAAGAAAAGTTTAAAGAATTGATAACCCTCAAAACTTGTTTCTGCAATCCCAAATAAGAACCCTAGCTTTATAGCGCTCTTGGAGAAGTTGAGGAGATACGAACTTTGATTTAGGAGAGAATCGTGACTAATTGATTGAGAGATATACGACACAAACTTGTAACTGATAGATAGATAACGACGTGAGTTATGGAGAGTGAGAGAATTTTGTGTCTGTTATTATTCCAAATGAGAGTCCAAATGGTCCACAACTCTATTTAAAATGTTCAGATCTGTTTTAATCCGGTGTCGTACGTGGCCGCACGAGTTTGTACTGGGCTGGGCGCACGGGCGCGAGACTTGCAAAATGAATTGTTGGCCTGATTGACTTTACGCGTGGGCGCACGATTTTATGCTTCATGGGCTGCGCGGCCGCACGATACTGATATATGCAATTCTAAATTTCAATTCCACTCTGCCTATCAGTGATGCTGTCCAATGATGATTCCTGTATAGACATTAATGCACCTTGTTAAGGCATGACTTAGTGGTCACATAATGCTAACATCTTGCCAATATCAGCAAAGCAAGTCTTACTACACATTTAAGCACGAACATCTAATACCCTATTAAAAATGACTTCGATATAACTACTGAAATAATCCAAAATGAATAACTAAAAATAAATCAATGGGGATAGAAATAATGGGTTACCTCCCATCCAGCGCTAAGTTATAGTCAATTAGCTTGACTCTTTTTGAGTTTCATGTCACAGATAGAATTGAGGTGCCTTCCTTCTTGTCCGCCGCACCCCAAAATTTAATGACTTCATCTTTTGTTAATGGTTCTACCTTCAACTCTAAATTTTTACCCGTTGCACATATCAATGGTCCATAATCCCTCGATTTCTGTACTTCATCCTGTAGGCACCAATCCACAATGTCAACCAGGAAGCACTCTTCTTCATCCGTTGGTAAATTAATTGCTTTAAAGACGTTAAAGGTGATCTCTTGATCCTGGACACGCATAGTGAGTTCACATTTTTGCACATCTATTGACGTTCTTCCTGTGGCCAAGAATGGCCTCCCCAGTATTATTGCTATGCTTTTGTCCTCCTCGTAGTCTAGAATGATGAAGTCAGCTGGAAAAATAAACTTGTCCGCCTTAACCAACACATCTTCAATAAGTCCCCGTGGATATGTGATGTATATGTCAGCTAATTGTAATGCAATATTTGTTGGCTTTGGATCCGGCAGTCCCAACTTGTTAAACACTGACAAGGGCATCAAATTTTTGCTTGCTCCAAGATCACATAAACACTTACTGAAGTTCATCTTTCCAATGGTACATGGAATTGTGAAGCTGCCCGGATCCTTCAGCTTTGGAGGTAATTTCTGCTGAAGCACTACACTTTATTCCTCTGTCAAGGCTACCATTTCAAACTCATCTAATCTCCTCTTCCTTGACAATATACCCTTCATAAATTTGGCGTAGCTTGGCATTTGTTCCAATGCCTCGGTGAACGGTATGTTGATCTGTAGCTTTTTGAATACCTCCAAGAATTTGCTAAACTGTTTATCTTCCCTTTTTTTATTTAATCTCTACAGATACGGAACTTGAATGTGAATTGGTGGTACTGGACTCTTAAGCTTATCCTCTGAACCTGTTTTCTTAGCCTCTTCCTGCTGAACCTCAGACTTTTCCAGAGTTTCTTCTTGAGTAACTGACTGCTCTGCCTCACGCAGCCGCGCGTTCTCTTTAGTGCAATCTTGCGGGGGCGCACGACTTGCAGTACTTGACAAATCTTTCCTAGATCTCAATGTGATCGCTTGACACTGTTCCTTCCCTTCTCTTCTTGGATTTGTCTCTATATTACTTGGCAATGAACCCTGGGGCCTGTTAGTAAGCATATTCGCCATCTGCCCCATTTGAGTTTCCAGATTCTTTATAGCCACTGCTTGGCTCTTGATCATAACTTTTGTGTTTGCCATGTATTTCATCATCATCTCCTCCACTTCTGATTTCTTTTCTTGCTGAGGTGCAGCTGGAGTGTGATGTTGCTGTTGTTGTTGAGAAAATCCCGACGGAAAGGGTGGTCTAGGATTAAACTGCGGCTGCACTGGTTGTGCCTGATATTGATTATTTGGTTGAAACTGATTCTGCTGATTCCCTTGATTATTCGAATAACTAAAGTTTGGATGATTTCAGTTTATTGGGATGATATATGTTCTGAAATTGACCTTAGTCTTTTCTATAGTTGCTCACATATTGCACTGATTCGGAGCTGATAGCACATTGATCCGTCGAGTGTGACCCCGCATAAATCTCACATACGAAGGCAACCGTATTTACTTTTCTTTCCGCCAAAGTATCTATCTTCTTTGCCATGGCTGCCATCTGTGCTGACAACTGAGTAATAACATCAACCTCCAACACACCTGCAACTTTGGTTTGTGGCATTCGAGATGTAGGATTCTGAAAATCATTCGATGCCATTGTCTCGATAAGGTCATAGGCTTCCTCATAGTTCTTTGCCCTTAATGCCCCTCCTGCAGCTGTATCTACAATTAGTCTGAACTGCCATCCTAATCCATTATAAAACGTGTTGATTACCATCCAATCTGGCATACCATGATGTGGGCACTTTCTCAGCATTTCTTTGTATCTCTCTCATGCTTCATATAATGACTCGCCCTGTTGTTGCTCAAACTGAGAGATAACTGTCTTTATCTTTGCAGTCTTAGCCAATGGGAAGAACTTAGCTAAGAACTTCTGTGCTAAATCCTCCCATGTAGTTATAGATCCTGCTGGCAGAGAATGAAGCCAATTTTTTACTTTATCCCTCAATGAGAATGGGAACAACCTTAGTCTAATAGCATCTTCCGTCACACTATTGTATCTGAATGTATCACAAATTTTGATTAAACTTAATAGGTGTTAATTCAGATCATCTGCAGCAGCACCTCCAAATTGAATTGTATTCTGCACCATTTGAATAGTGCCAGTTTTTTATCTCGAATGTATTTGCTGCTATCACTGGTCTGACTATGCTAGACTGTAGTCCATTAATATTGGGCATGAAATACTCCTTCAGAGCCCTATACTCCTCTCTTTGATCTTCTCCTTGTGCCTCGGCTGCCATGTTATCTGTCGTATTTTCCAAAAATTTCTACGAACACCTGCCTTCCAACCTCTCCCGTTTATGTTATCCTGAACAGGTGTTATCCAAATCAGGGTTGGTTGACCGCGTGCGCATAAAAATTTATCCAAGTTCCTGAAACAAAAATAAAAACTGAAATGAGATAAGACTAGAATTGTCTAAGTCATACAATATAGCTTAAAACTAATGATATTATTACTAAATTAAACGCCTTTCCCCGGCAACGGCGCCAAAAACTTGTTACCTCTTTTTTAGTCTTAACAAAAGAGCTCTAACTCATGCAAGCATACATGCATTAACAAGTAATACAAAGAAAGAAAAGTATCGATCCCACAGAGAAAGTTATTTAGCTTAAACTACTATTCATTAATTAATTCACTATATTTATATGCTCAAACTAATGATTAAACTTGGTTTGTTCTCGAATTGCAAATAACAACTAAAACAATAATAATGATGGAATAAATGATATTGGAACTAATGGGATCCTAACTTCATTTAATACCTCATTTAATCGCCACTATCATGTATGACTTGTTCACATATCACAGGAAAGTAGCCAAGAGCACTAAAAGAGTATTAGCCATTTTCAACGCACTAAGACCTACTTACACAGCATACACAAATGATAGACTCTATGTAATCATCAATATAACCAAAAGCACTATATGTCTATGTGAAATTGCAACTATATTGATTTTAAGTTCAAGCCCTCATTCTAACTTATACGGTAAAACAATATATGTCTATCTGGTTCACGAAATACATAAGCCATATAACACAGCCCTATATATGTATACTATCATGATTACAATCCATATTTGCATGTCCATTGTCAATTCCATACAAATACTGAAACGAATGGTGATCAAGCATTCATGCATGCAAAACAATCATGATAGACATCCCATATGATATGCAAAACAATCCAACATTTAAGCATGCAATCAAACTACATATTAAAATCCGTTAGAATTCCATAACGGAGTTTAGTTCATGACTGAACCAAAAGCCATTATGGGATCAAATCTAAACATGGTTAATAAACGATAATTGAAATATGAAAGATGAAACTATCAAACCCAATTGCTGAATATAAATCAATATTCAAATCCTCATAAGACTCCAGCAAAAACTAATAATAATAATCCACTCTGGTAGAAAATCCCAAGAAGAAGTAGAAAAGTAGAGTTTTGACCTCCTTCTACGTTGGAATCTCCCCTAGAGAATAAACCCTAGTTACGATGTAAAGATACGTGAAAAACTTAATAATTGTCAAGTGATACCCCTGACACCAGTCAGGAATCGTTTTAAATCAAATTACAACCCTTAAAATTTGGAAATAAAATAAAAAAAAATCAACAGCTTCAGGCCTCGCGCGCGGCTGCGCGTTCCTCCAGCTTGTTATGCTCGCGGCCGCGAGACTTGTAGTAGGTTCTTATGTTCAGCCGGTCTCTTGCGCAGGTGCGCGCTCCCTAGCATTGTTCTTCTTGCGACCGCGTAACTTGCAATAGGTTCCAAGGTTTGGCTGGGTACTCGCGCGGGTGCGCGCATACAAGCTCTTCCTGCCGCGCGGCCTGCAGCCGATGTCTTCTGCTTCTGCTCCTTGGCTTGGTTCTGCACCGTTGCTGCTGCTTCTGAAATGTCCTATGTCTAACCATATTTTTCCATCCATGTTCCACTCAATCCTATGTCGTGCACATCCTATCTTTTGTTTCGCCTCGCGCATCCATTAACTTCGTGCCCGATATCACCACCAAATTAGGCTAATTCCTGCACTTATTCATCAAAAGGAGTTTAAATATGCGAAATGCAAATTAACATAAAATGCAGCTAAAACAGACTAAAATGTACTTGAGATGGGCATAGTTTGCATGAATTGGTACCCCATAAGTAGGTGTAAAACCCATTTATCAAGAAGACTGGATATTAGAATAGTGAGGTAACAGACTTCTCTTCTACTTTCTCTCTCTATAAATGCTCTTGTGAGTCTTAGTGAATTGGTGAGAATGAAATAAGAATGAGCTTCTATTTATAGGAAAATATAGTTTCGATAATAGCACGTTTTAGGGCTCGAAATATTACAGTATAATACTTTCATCTTTTTCTTCATTTTTAATTTAGTCCTGCAAGTATTATCAAACTTGCACCACCTCCTCTAATAGTACATCTTGTGAATCAGTAGTACAATCATGTGAATCAATAGTACAATCATGTGAAAAAATAATTACAGTATAGTACCTTCATCTATACCTCCATTTTTAATTTAGTCATGCAAGTATTATTAATCATGCACCACCTCCCCTAATAGTACATGCATGTGAATCAATAGTACAAATATGTGAACAAATAGTTATAAGCATGTGAATTAATAGCAATTAATTGCTCATTTATCCAATTAATTATCTGATTGGTCAATATAGCCTCCAGACATCCATTATTATCGAAATAGATGTCGATTTCCACTAACACTAATAATCCCAACATAATGGAAATATCAATTTCATCTTTAATCAACACGAACTTATTCATCATTAATATTATAACTCACAATATTTAACAACCAGATCATTCCCAGGAAAGAGGGGGCTTTCCGATAAGGATTTCTCCTTATTGGCGCGCAATTAGGTGACCAAACCTCTCATTGACAGAAATTTCTAGACATTGTCAATATTAAAAATAATAATATGAATAACTTTGTCGTCTTAATTATTGATTTAATAATATAAAATATTATGCAGATGATATTGTGACAATTATTGAATCAATAATATGAAAGATAATATGCAGCAATTACTGTAGCAATAATTGAGTATAACTGAGTGACTTCTCACGTAAGCATCAATAATCAATACCGTGTGCTACTATGCAACCACACGTATTACTGTACTTTTACCACCGGGTAGTTCAACAGTTTAACGATAAAACTTTCGCCGTTATTTTTATAAAAAGATAATTCTGTCGTTTTCTAACTACGACAATACTTTCGTTGTGGGATCCACCAATGATTGTGTCATCATACGAATATTCCCTGTTAAAATGAATATTTTCCGACCAATCGAATATTATATAACCACTTGCGTACCTTGTAAAATTTATAAATAATACCCACAACTATAACATTATATCAAATCCACACCATAATATTCAAAAATATATTTCGAGAAAAATTAATCTTTATTCTTAAAAGTTGGGGTCTGACAACTACTTACGGACACAAAGGGTGATTAGCCCGATATGCCCTGTACTGGCCAAGTACTGATTTTATCTATTTTCCCATCACTGCCAAAGGCACAAAATTTTACCTCAGTCTTATTTGATTCCACAACAAAACAATTTGGTTTGGGAAATTTCTTTCAATAAAACATTTTTGAGAATGACGTCATGATGCCGCATTGTATTTACAGTCCGTTGAGGATTTCTTCATTTGGTGATTTTGTCATACTACATCATACTGTAGTGGGCTGACGATCCTTAGATCACATCCAAGCTTAAATGACCGGCGCCGCAGCGCCAAAGTGAGCTTCAGACTCTGCAAACTCGCGCCGCAGTGCGACCATTTAACAAAGGGATTCGCGCCGCAGCGCCGAGTCCGGTCTCCAAGCCCTAATGGGCGACGCCGCAGCGCGGCACAACAAAGGATCACCGGCGCCGCAACGCCAACCTTAAAAGCTAGGCAGAAAAGAATGGTTTCAAGTAAAGATGAAGGGAAATTGTTTAGTAATGAACTAAAGAACTTAATCATACATTATTAAGTTATAACTAAACCTTAATTATGATCACTTAAGGTTAAAGAAAGTCAATTGAAGATGAACATGAACGATATACAATAAATATACTTAACCAATGACGATCGAGTTTCGGATGATAACGTAAGGACGTTAGTAAGCCGTGAGGAAGGATAATTAACTTGAACCGAGTTTTACTAATGAAATAACTTCACTTAAGTTATGGAAGAGACAGAAGTCGGTAAGAATGATGTAAAGAATAACGGAAAGCCGGAACCAATAATAACAAATCTAATACGGGATTAGATTGAGAAGTAAGGTAAGATTCTTTAGGAACTATGTATGTTCATTCATGACCTAATGTGGTATATTATGTGATTATGTATTGTAGAGATTGTAAAGACTAAAAGGAAACGTAATTATTCGGTAGCAGACGCTGAAGGCAAGTTTTTCCTAAACCCTTGTCTAACCTTCGTGTTAGTCAGGTTTTCAAATGATTCAAGTTATGAGATGCATGTATGGTTTTGAAGAAAGGGTCGATGCCAGTTTTGACTCGGCTAGACTAATCTTGATAGAGTGATTGATTTATTTACAAGTCTTTCAATATAGAATTGTTAATGCTATCTTATGCCAACTCTTTGGTACGGATTCAAGGTAAGCCTGAATATGTATAAACAAATGTATTTTCATCGAGTATTCGATGGGCACGTGAGGTTGCCACAAATTAAACGTACACACTTTTAATGGATATAGTGTTGATCAACATAGGGTACTATATGCTGATCACCTAGATGTACTCGTAAGCTATGCCGGACTTACGGACTTCGTGCCTGGTTTTCCCTTTTAAAGAAACTATAAGACGTTCATGTCATGAACCAGAATTGATGAATTGATGAATATTGTTGTTGTAAAATGTTTTGAAGGAAAAAGGAAAGCTATTTTGAATTATTGATAGTACTTCGTAACTATCATCCAGTTATTGAAGATATACGATTCCTATGTTTCAAGCATGCTTTTAAAAAATGAAATTGTTGTACTTGCTGAGCTTGTTATGCTCACTCTTGCTTGAACCATATGAATGCAGCTTAGATCGAATGGACCGAAGGATTCTACAAGGATAAAGAGGAGGCTAAAGTGAACGTGTAGATTGCCAATGTAATAGTATAGGTTTGTAATGATAATATTTGATATTATGATAAGAACAAATATAATGGTTATAAAGAAACTGGGGAATGGTAGTATTGTTTTGGAATATATATAAGACATATTCGTTCTTTTGAGGCATTTCAATTGAATGTTTGTGTGAACTGTAGCACCGTGGAGCACCATATGTCGGGTTGAAAGAGATCCGGATTTGGGGGCGTCACAAGTTGGTATCAAAGCATTAAGTTATAAAACTTAAGGGGGGAAGAACCTTAGGCTAATAACCTCGTTAAGGAAGAGAAGTCCGAATGAAGTAAACTCGAGCTTTACTTAAGTTGAATGAGTCAATAAGGTATTGAGGAAACTCAGTACCAAAAGATTTAAAAGATGGAAAGTAACCCTAAATAAATTAAATGTGATTTGTGCTTATACGATTCTGTGTTATGTACTACTCAACATATGTGTTATTGTTGGATGTCGATCGATAGCTTGATGTATAGAGATATACACGTGGTGAGTGAAGAGCTTGTGAACCGAGTAGAGCCTGTACCTATGCCAGTGGCGGAGGTACCAATAATGATTCTAGAGGAGTCAGAGACAGAGGAGTACTTTTCTGAGGAAGACTTCTCTGAGGGAGAGATGGATATAGCATCATACCTTAGTACGATGAATGATGTGGAGGAAGGAATGGAGGTAACATCGATTGAGACGGTGGTACCTACACTGGAGTCATCGCCTCTAGATGCAATGGAAGCATTGTATCTGACAGTGCTTGACATGAATATGCAACTGGGTACAGTTGTGCAGAATCAGAGTGAAGAGATTAGTTATCTCCATGTAGCTAAGATGTCTGCAGAAGCAGATTTTGAGTTAGAGCATGATAAGCAGGTGCTTATGACAGAGCAGGCTAGGAACTATAAGGGAGAGGCTGATGAGCTTCGCAGAGAACTGGGGGAGAAGGACCGGAAGATAGCACGGATGTCTTACATCCATGAGAGTGTACATAAGGATTTAAAGCTGAAGGTTGCTTGTTATTCCATTGAGTCAGGACAAACCCGTCATATGATTAGTCGGGATACTGTAGCAGCGATTGCGAATGAGAAATACGAGGATGCTGTTATGCATTATTAGAATGTTAGAGTTATTAATATGTGTGTAATGATGTAAAACCCTCTTTTAAAGGGTAGTCTTTTGTAAATCCCAACTTTTGTGAAGTTCAATTGTGGGATAGAAAATGTAATAGCTTTTGGCTATAGAGAACAAGTTGTAAATAGTTTCAAACTATGAAAGAGCATATGAATATAAATAAGTTTTCATTGAGATGATTTGTTTTGGTGCGAGTTGGTATGTGGTGATTAATAACGAAGTAAGTAAATAGATAATAATGAAATTTTATTTATTTAATCAGGAAATGCCGCTAAGGAAAAGATAACGTAATAAGGAAGCGGAATCACATAATGATAATTAATTGGGTCAACACAACCCTATGCAAGAGTTCGTTAATTTATTAACGGATGCATTAACCGAACCAGGGGTAGAATACCTGCGGAACCTAGGTTAGCTAGAACGATTACCTATAAATAGTTTAAAAGCGTAGGTCCGCCAGAGTTCAAAGGAACGACGGACCTAATAGAGTCTCAGACATGGGTAAAAGTAATAGAGAAGGCATTTTGTTATTTCAAACGTAGGTTAGCCGCAGAAGTTTTCTTTTGTGACTTACCTAAGGAAGAGTAAAGCCAACTTTTGGTGGGAGGCTCACCAGGGTGGGGCTGGAACAGAGGTAGTAACGTGGGAACAATTCAAGAAGGTTTTCTTCGAGAATTATTTTCCCTATAAGACATGTGAGGAAGGATAGAGATTGAATTCTTGGAATTTAAGCAAGGGTATATGATATTTCCCCAGTACGCGACCAAATTCAAATGAATTGGCAAGGTTTGTTTCATATCAAGTGGACACGGAGGAGGTGAAGGCTCGTAGGTTGGAGCAGGGCCTGAAACCCTAGCTCTATAGTGGGATTTTGGTGATCTAGAGTGTTTCCTATGGGATCATTCTGGAGAAGGTGATTATAGAATAAGGTGATAGTGAGTCGTAGACTCAATATCACAAAGAGGGAAACGATGAGACCAAGAGAGAGGGAGGAACCAAGGTAGAGAATGGTAGTGGCAATATGCCAAAGAGATAGAAATTTTTAACTCCAGGAATACTGAAGTGGGACAAGGGGATCCTAAGTGAAGGATCGAGGTGTGTAAGACATGTGGAAAGCCTTATCTAGGAGTCTGTCTGAAAGGGATTATAAATACCTTTAAAACATTAAGGTAGAGAAGGAGGAAATAAATTTCGTTAAATTATATTCGTGAAAATTATTTCATGGATAATAGAAGTAAGTAGGTATCAGTAGATAAGTACTGTTCATGTTGAGAGAATTTGAGGAAATTCTCGGTATGAATGGGTTGATTAACCATAGAGCTATAACAAATAGTTATAAGTAAAGTGTGAACCTTTAGTTTTCTCAGAAAATCTAAGGTAGTAATTTACGGTAATAAAATACCGCGACATTATTATTGTCGAACAGTGACTCAAGTTAGGTTGGTGTTAAGGAAGAGGATGAGTTGTTACGGCTGCATATCGACTATCGTAATAGGAGTAAGATAGCGGTTAAGGATAAATACCCATGGCCCAGGATCGATGATCTATTTGGTCAGTTGAGAGGGGCAAAGAATTTTTATAAAGATAGATGTATGTATGGGGTATAGTCGGTTGAAAGTAAGAAAGAAGGAGGAGGTACCTAAGATGACGTTCAGAATTCGTTATGGTTATGACAAGTTTCTGGTTATGTCATTTAGGTTGACTAATGTGTGGAAGTAGATTTTTCCGTAAGGGGCGCCAATCAAGTCGGTGGCCAATTTGATAGTTACCCTTGTGGGATTCTATGGTTGAAGGTACCATTAGCGTCACAGGATTTAAAAGAAAGGTTGATTAAGGCACCTGTATTATCTTTATCAGATAGTACGAGGAAGTTTTGTAGTGTATCTCGATGTTTGCATAGATGTTATGATTGGGTGCTCTTACAGCATGGCAATGTCATTGTGTATGCATCATGCTGGTTAAAGGGTTATGAGGAGGTCTATCCTACTTATTATCTATAATTGGCAGCAGTAGTTTTTGAATTAAAAATATGAAGATAGTATTTATACGGAGAGAAGCGTGAGATATACAAGGACTCTAAGAGTCTGAAATATATCTCCACACAGAAGAGTTGAATAGGTAGTAGAGAGAGGACTGTGATATCTTATATCATTCAGGTAGGGAAAGCTATTGATGCTAACGACTCAGAATGAGTTAATAACGGAAATGGTAAGATCAGAGTTAGAAGTTAAATTAAGGAATGAAGGGGTAGAATTGTTATTTAAAACATAGACTCAATCCACGATAATGGAGTGAGTTAAGTAAGTACAACTAAGTAACGAGGGATGCAAGAAAATGAAGAAGATGACGCATGATAAGTAGAAGACTAAGTATAGTCTTATTTTGAGGGAGGAATTTGAGTTCCAGATAAGTACGAGTTAAAAGAAGAATTAATAAAAGAAAGATTGCGTAATGTGTTAGTAAGTGTTTAACTTCTAACTCAAATTGTTAACCGAAAGTGATAAGTCATGTGTGAAAAGATAATACCTTTGATGAAAGTGAAATAGAAGAACCCCAATGTCGAAGAAGCATTGTGGGAACTCGAGATTAAAATAAATAAAGGAAAAAAATTATCCTATGTGGTGTAGGTATTATTAGCGAGATTTTGGGGACAAAATCCTTATAAGGAAGGAAGAGTGTAACGCCCCGAGAAAATCGGATTTTTGAGAATTAAATTTTTATTTTTATTAAATGAATTTAATGAATTATTTATGGAGCAAGCTAATTGAATGTCGTTCTATGACCTAAACATATCAGAACGTCGTAGTATTTTGGCTACGTGGTAGAATTAAAGTGTTTGAATTTCCAAGACGAAAATAAAAGCTTTCTGAGAAATTTTTTGAAAAACACTATTCACGCATTTCTGCTCGGGAATTATTTTTGAACTTCCGAGAAATACGTAACGATAGAATATCGATGTGAGATGGAATGTCCAATAATATTTCAGTTATGGAAAACATAATATTTCTATAGTAACCCCAAATCCGGGCCCCAAATCGCCGCGGATCCGGTATACTATTTCTATAACTATTTACGGAAGATATAAACATAAATTGTTTATACATTACATTTCACACTATTCCCCAAGATCGAGTAACCTTAACTTAATACACATTTCATAAAATATCTATTACACAACAATATTTATCAAATACGCTATTACAAACTAGTTGCACTTTATATCCCAAGCTGAAATTGGCTTTAATCGTTTCCTGTATCCGAACGCATTCGCCTTATCTGCAATGTTTTATCATGATATAGCAAGGGTGAGCATGAAAGTTGCCCAGCAAGTTTATATACAATAATATAACGATATATCATGATTGAAGAATATGAATAATGGGCTTGCTATAATTCATCAATATAATTGAGAACTAGCACGAACAAATTTCTGACTAAACAAGTATTATACATGAACAAACATTTCTGAACCAACTGGTAATGAAGGTGATCAGCTTTTCATACCTGACTTATAAATGCAAGATGTACAGAATACAATTTTCATGGCAATCAGCAATGATTAACCATAAACTTGAATAAAACACTCTTATTAGAGTTAAGTACAAAGAAACTTGCCTGAACCGTTGATTACCGCAACGTAATTTAATAACGCTTTACCCCGAAGAACTAATATTAGTAATATAGATCTCCAATATTAGAATAATGTCATCACAGTATAATATTGTTATATTTGTATCAACAGAATAACCTAACACATAACACATAAGCCTATCAGTCTATAACACACATAAGACTAGGTATCAAGTCAAACTATTGCAGTCTGAGTTGAACCCGACACAATTCTAACATCCCGACGGTCTAGTCGGACTTTAATCGAGTTTAAGTTCAATTAAACTCTGTCTAACCACTTATGTGATAATTTTTACTCAGACAAAATATTTTTCCTAGGCTCGTAATAATTTTCGGATGATTATTACCATTATCAACATTTTAAATCCTTAATACCGTATTTAAATGAATTAAATACCACATAATACCTTAATCATTAATATTTATTTAATATAAAATATTAATGAAAATCATTAAATAATATTATAATATAATTATAATATCACAAAGTATTTTTAATACCTTAAAATCATAATTATATGATTTTTAAACACTTAAATCCATTATCCGATAATTGCTATTAATATAAAAATATTAATATTTTCATGCCATAATATCAAAAGTTATATTTTATAACTTAAAATGTTTTTATAACACTAAATCATTTTTATATAATTTATAAAGCATTAATTCTATTTTTCCCTAATTTATTTAATATATCTATTAAATAAACTAATTATCATTAATATAAATTAATTAATGAAATTCATCCCAAAATATTAAAAGTCATCAAAAATAACTTAAAATATTTTCTTATACCTTAATATTATTTTTCATGAATTAAAACCATTTTTTAATAATTTATTTAATATTATAATTAAATAAATAAATACCTTTCATATTCTAAAAATAATAAATATTTTCGAAATATACTTAAAATAATTAAAAACTATTTTTCAGACTTTAAAATAATTTTTCATAATTTATTATGTATTTTTAATAATTAAAAACTATTTTTTTCTAATTTTTAATCATTTTCCAGAAAATAATAATAATCTGTTGCTAAAGGGCTATAGCGACACTTTCTGTCGCTATAGGTGTTCTTGACTCAAGAACACTGACAAAGTCAGTGTGCGAGGGGGCTGGTTTGACCGGCTTTAATTACTTGTTCTGTGTGTTTCTGGGCTGGCTATTGTTCTAATCATGTAGTATAAGTGTAATACTACAACTACAATCAAACTTCACGGCCATAACACTTTACAACTGAGAGATCAAGGCTTCCAAACATTCTGTCAGACGTGTTCTTTGTTTTTCTGGGTTTACCAGAATCGAAGGTACCAACTTTGGGTTCTTATAACTTGCAATCTGGGATTTAACAACCCAGATCCTCAATTGACACCTAAATACACAACATTAACTAATCAACAACAACATTTAACACCAAATCATGAGATTTCAAATTTTTAGGGTTTTATACCTTTTGAGCTTGATTCCTAATTTCTGATCCTTTGATCCTGATTATGAAAAGCTATATCTTGATCATGGCTAACTATTTCACTCTCTCACACTCTATATTTCAAAATTTTGGAGAGAGAAAGTCTTGGAAGAAAAATGATAACAAAGTGGCCATTTTCTCTCTCTAAATCTTTAAATAAAATTGCTAGATGCATGAATGGTATTGAAAAAGGGGCTGATTTGCTGTCATATAAGTTAAGGGAGTGGTTAGGGTTGTTCAACAACCCACATCTTGGTAAGATATGCAAGCTACCTCAAATAATACACAAAAGGGGCATAATTGTCATTTCCTTAAATTTCTAGAATTTGCATTAGGGTTTAGGGCTTGTTAGGGTTTAGGGTTTAACCCTTTAGGGTTTAGATTTTAACCCTTAAATATTTAGCAACTTGAATTTAAAAAATTTTCTAATTAGAATTTAAAAAAATAGAAAATTTTGATTTCTAATTTAAAATTAGGGCTTCCTAATTATATAATAATCTCCTAATTATATTTTAATCTTACTAAATAGGACTAATTTATCCTAATTAAAATTACTTAATTTAGCACTTAGGGCCACAATTATACATTAGGTTTCAAAACCACATTTTAGGGTTTTAAGTAGAAAAATAATGTTTCAATTTTAGAAATTAGATTTCCTAATTAGATTAGGGTTTCTAATAACTTGACAATTAGGATTTATATTTCTTAATTAACATTGCTAATATAGCAATTAAATCCACCACTGCACAATTAGGGTTCAAAATGGTCATTAGGGTTTTCAACCCATAAATTAGGGTTTTCTAATAGAAAATAATTTTCTAAAGTAGAAATTAAATATTCGTAATTAGATTAGAGTTTTCTAATTACTCATAAATTGAAATAATTAGGATTAGGGTTTCCTAAATAGCATTGCTAATTTTAGCAATTAAATTCACAATTGAGCATTAGGGTTTCTGACGGAACAATTTGGGTTCCAAAAATTGGAAATTAGGGTTTGCTAATTAATTAAGCTTTACCCTAAATAGACTTATAATTTAAATCACTTGAGCATTATAATTCTTCGTTATATTCCCAGATTAGGGCTTCATTTTATCAGAATCTGAAATTAGGTTTTTTAGAATCTGGTATTAGGGTTTTCAAATAATCAATTAAGATTTTAGATAATTCATTAGGGTTTTCCCTAATTAATTTAATATTAATGACGTTTAACCTTGTACATAACATTGCATTCCCAATCTAGGGTTTTCAATATCCGATTTAGGATTTCGGACTCCCAGAACTGAAACTAGGGTTTCCAGAACCGATTTCTAAGGTTTCTTATTTAGACGTTAGGATTTTCTAACTGAACGTTAAAGTTCTTAATATATAATTAGGGTTTGACACAGGTGTAATTTATTTGATTAACCCATGACCCTTAACCACATTCTGAACACATCATTAACCATATACACAGAGCATATTTACATAAATCCTTAATCCTGAATAATTCACCTATATCCTTCACCGAATTTTGAAATCCTCAAAATTCAATCCCAATAACATCAAACGCATACACTTATTTTCTATCTAGGTCTATTATTTAACCTTAAATCAATCATTTAAGATTTTCATAAATTGTCTAATTTCTCTGGTTGTCACATTCACCCCTCCTTCTAAGAATTTCGTCCCCGAAATTCACCTTACACCTTACACCGTACAGCTTAAATCATTCACACATATCATCACATGCTACCCAATACACCACTCACAAGGGTAAAAATTTTAAATCTGTGCTGAGGAATCGTATAGATTGTTTGTTTGTCATTTTCGCAAAGGTTTTATGGAAATTCATCCGCAAACCGTCATTACTTACGGACACAAAGGGTGATTAGCCCGATATACCCTGTACTGGCCAAGTACTGATTTTATCTATTTTTCCCATCACTGCCAAAGGCACAAAATTTTACCTCAGTCTTATTTGATTCCACAGCAAAACAATTTGGTTTGGGAAATTTCTTTCAATAAAACATTTTTGAGAATGACGTCATGATGCCGCATTGTATTTACAGTCCGTTGAGGATTTCTTCATTTGGTGATTTTGTCATACTACATCATACTGTAGTGGGCTGACGATCCTTAGATCACATCCAAGCTTAAATGACCGGCGCCGCAGCGCCAAAGTGAGCTTCAGACTCTGCAAACTCGCGCCGCAGTGCGACCATTTAACAAAGGGATTCGCGCCGCAGCGCCGAGTCCGGTCTCCAAGCCCTAATGGGCGACGCCGCAGCGTGACACAACAAAGGATCACCGGCGCCGCAGCGCCAACCTTAAATGCTAGGCAGAAAGAATGGTTTCAAGTAAAGATGAAGGGAAATTGTTTAGTAATGAACTAAGGAACTTAATCATACATTATTAAGTTATAATTAAACCTTAAGTATGATCACTTAGGGTTAAAGAAAGTCAATTGAAGATGAACATGAACGATATGCAATAAGTATACTTAACCAATGACGATCGAGTTTCGGATGATAACGTAAGAACGTTAGTAAGCCGTGAGGAAGGATAATTAACTTGAACCGAGTTGTACTAATGAAATAACTTCACTTAAGTTATGGAAGAAACAGAAGTCGGTAAGAATGATGTAAAGAATAACGGAATTAGATTGAGAAGTAGGGTAAGATTCTTTAGGAACTATGTATGTTCATTCATGACCTAATGTGGTATATTATGTGATTATGTATTGTAGAGATTGTAAAGACTCAAAGGAAACGTAATTATTCGGTAGCAGACGCTGAAGGCAAGTTTTTCCTAAACCCTTGTCTAACCTTCGTGTTAGTCAGGTTTTCAAATGATTCAAGTTATGAGATGCATGTATGGTTTTGAAGAAAGGGTCGATGCCAGTTTTGACTCGGCTAGACTAATCTTTATAGAGTGATTGATTTATTTACAAGTCTTTCAATATAAAATTATTAACGCTATCCTATGCCAACTCTTTGGTACGGATTCAAGGTAAGCCTGAATATGTATAAACAAATGTATTTTCATCGAGTATTCGATGGATACGTGAGGTTGCCACAAATTAAACGTACACACGTTTAATGGATGTAGTGTTTATCAACATAAGGAACTATAGGCTGATCACCTAGATGTACTCGTAAGCTATGACGGACTTACGGACTTCGTGCCGGGTTGTCCTTTTTAAAGAAACTATAAGACGTTCATGTCTTGAACTAGAATTGATGAATTGATGAATATTTTTGTTGTAAAATGTTTTGAAGGAAAAAGGAAAGCTATTTTGAATTATTGATAGTACTTCGTAACTATCATCCAGTTATTGAAGATATATGATTCCTATGTTTCAAGCATGCTTTTAAAAAATGAAATTGTTGTACTTGCTGAGCTTGTTATGTTCACTCTTGCTTGAACCATATGAATGCAGCTTAGACCGAATAGACCGAAGGATTCTATAAGGATAAAGAGAAGGCTAAAGTGAACGTGAAGATTGCCTATGTAATAGTATAGGTTTGTAATGATAATATTTGATATTATTACAAGAACAAATGTAACGGTTATAAAGAACCTGAGGAATGGTAGTATTGTTTTGGAATATATATAAGACATATTCGTTTTTTTGAGGCATTTCAATTAAATGTTTGTGTGAACTGTAGTACCGTGGAGCACCATATGTCGGGTTGAAAGAGACCCAGATTTGGGGGCGTCACAGTACTATTCACAAAGTACTATTCACGAGTGTTATTCATAAAGTAATATTCACAAAGTACTATATATAAAGTACTATTCACAGAGTACAATTCCCAAAATACTATTCACGGGGTACTATTCACCTGGAGTACTATTCATAACAAAAATTGATTTTTTTCGGTCTAAATCATTTTTGATACATTATCATTCTTGAATTTTACTCCACAAAGCAGTATCATGTTGACAATTTGGACAATATTGAATTCTGGATAAATTAGATTATAAATCTTTAAAAATTTATCCTTGAACTTGTTTTTATTGAATTCTTATATCATTGTCATCATCCTCATGTTTATATTATGTTGAAAGTCATCCGTGGCCTGTAGTGCATAGATGGACTTGGTATGATTATGACCAGAGATTATTTGGTATAATCATAACCGTAATGTTACAAATGATGTGGTAAAAGTCCTCATTGGCCCATAGTTCATTGATGGACAGTTGTTGGCATGATCATGACCATTGATGAATACATGAATATCCTTGACCCATAATGCATGGATAATTTGTGGTCGGGATACTAATAAATATCATTGGTCGTAGTACATGGATGATGTGGTTTATTTATTAAGCTGAGTCTCAGCGATAAAAGTGATGAAAAATCTTTAAAATCATAAAAGATAGTAGATTTTATGCTTTACTTGACTCTTCTAATGGGTTGCTTGTTCCGCTGCAGTTAAACTTGATGTTTGTTATATTTTATCAGTTTAACACTGTTGAAGGCTAACGATAAATTATTCTGCATTATCTTAGTCATAATATTTCTTACTAGGCTAATTTAGCTCACCCTTTTGCTTTCATTGTTCTCTTCAGGAAATGAGAACGTAGCTGGGACAAGTCGGGGAACGGAGTGACAGTTTAGATGATAACATTAGTAGTCCTAACTATTCTATGAAATAGTGTGATATTAAATGCATTGAGGACTCCATTTGAGTTTAATACTGTCTAGAAGATAATATTCGTATTAAAACTCTCAGTTTATGTTTTGTCGTATTTTACACGACAGTTGTATTATTAAGTTGTATTTGAATTTTGTACCGTGTATTTGGCGACTCAAGATGGGTGATGTATACCTATTTTGGGGGCGTCACAGTTGGTATCAAAGCTTAGGGATATGATCCCTGGCTGAGATGTGAGACAAGAACTAGGAGGGGAGAGACGGGGAATTCCTTCGCTATTATGACCTACCTAAGTTTATTTGGTATTTAATTGGTCAGTCAGAGTATAGGAATAATATGTGACATGTCAATTAATCCTTGTTTTGTGACAATATTTAAAAATGGCATCCGAAAATGTTGAGATATGCAATGAAGCACATGAGACCGTTGAGTCACCAACGATCAATACCCAGGATAATGTCCATCAGGATGGCAATAATCCTCAGGAAAATAACAACGCTGACCAAATGATGAACAATGGGATGTTCAGAGACTTTATGCAATTTATGCAACATTAGGCGAGAACAACTCCTGTTCAAAATGCAAGAGAAAACACTGGAAACTATCGGACGGTCACTGTGACGCCCCCAAAATAGGTATACATCACCCATCTTGAGTCGCCAAATACATAGTACAAAATTCAAATACAACTTAATTATACAACAGTCGTGTAAAATACGACAAAACATAATCTAAGAGTTTTAATAAGAATATTGTCATCTAGACAATATCCACACTCAATGGAGTCCTCATTACATTTATTGTCACACTATTTTATAGAATATTGAGGACTACTAAAACAACCATCTGGACCGTCAATCCGTTCCCCGACTCGTCCCAGCTATATTCTCATTTTCTGAAGAGAACAGTGAAAGAAAGGGTGAGCTTAACTAGCCCAGTAAGAAATATTATGACTAAGATAATGCAGAATAATTTATCGTTAGCCTTCAATAGTGTTAAACTGATAAAATATAACAAACATCAAATTTAATTGCAGCGGAACAAGCAATCCATTAGAAGAATCAAGTAGAGAATAAAATCTACTATCTTCTATGATTTAAAAGGTTTTTCATCACTTTTATCGCTGAGACTCAGCTTAATAAATAAGCCACACCATCCCTGCACTACGGCCAATGATATTCATTAGTATCACAACCACAAATTATCCATGCACTACGGGCCAAGGATATTCGTGTATTCATCAATGGTAATGATCATGCCAACAACTGTCCATCAATGCACTACGACCAATGAGGACTTTTGTCACATCATTTGTAACATTACGATCATGATTATACCGAATAATCCCTGGTCATTATCACACCAAGTCCATCTATGCACTACAGGCAACAGATGACTTTCAACATATTATAAACATGAGGATGATGACAATGATATAAGAATTCAATAAAATAAGTTCAAGGATAAATTTTTAAAGATTTATAATTTAATTTATCCAGAAATCAATAACGTCCAAATTGTCAACATGATACTTTTTTGTGGAGTAAAATTCAAGAAAGCTCAGAAAAATATTTCCATGAAAAGATGTTAGATGAAGCACAAATATCCAGAATATTCTACTAATTTCATAGAGTATAGAAGCCAAAACTTTAACCAACTGAGTAAAATAGAATATATGAAACTGCAAATAGATTTTTGCCCGCCATGCGGTAATCCATGTAGACATATCATTTCCATAATTTAATAAGGAATGAATTCAAAGTATAATTCACCATGCATGCAGTAATCCACATAGACAGGTTATTCCAACAGAATAATCAATAATGGAACCAGGTCATGCGTAATCTGCACAGACCGAATATTCCAACAGAATAATAAAGAATAGAACCAGGTCATGCGTAATCCGCACAGACAGGATATTCCAACAGAATAATAAAGAATGGAATAACAACATAATTCACTAGGCATGCGACAGACCGCACATACAGTTTATTCCAACAGAATAATAAAGAATGGAATAACAAAAGAATTTCACCACGTATGCGGTACTTCGCATAGACAGGTTATTCTAACATAATAATAAAGAATGGAATAATAACCCTTACGAGTAATGAAAGAAATTAACCCTCTTCATGAATACAAAAGAATATTACCCCTTACCATAGAAGAAGACTGGATACTGAAATTGTGAGGTAGCAGACTTCTATTCTTCTTTCTCTCTATAATTTCTCTCTATAATAATTGCTCTATAGCTTTAGTGAATTGGTGAGAAATGAAAAAAGAATGAGTGTAAGACCCCAACTTTTATGAATAAAGATGAATTTTCTATAAATATCATTTTTGAATATTGTTGAATGAATTTGATATAATGTTATAGTTGTGGGTAATATTTATAAATTTTACAAAGTACGCAAGTTGTTATATAATATTCGATTGGTCGGGGAATATTCGTACAACGACACAATCATTGGTAGACCCCACAACGGAATTATTGTTGGATTGAGAAAACAACAAAAATACTTTATGAAAATAACGGCAGAAGTTTTATCGTTAACTGTTGAAACACCCGGTGTTAAAAGTACAATAATACGCGTAGTTGCACAGTAGCATTCGGTATTGATTATTGATGCTTAAGTGAGAAGTCACTCAGTTTTGTTCAATTATTGTTACAGTAATTGCTGCATAGTATCTCACGTTATTTGATTCAATTATTGTCAATATTTTATAATCAATAATTGAGATGACAAAGTTATTAATATTATTATTTGCAATATTAACGATGTCCAAGGAGAGGTTTGGTCACCTAGTTGCGCGTCAATGGGGAGAAATCCTTATTGGAAAGCCCCCTCTTTCCTGGGAATGACCTGGTCGATTAATATTGTTAATTATAATAATGATGATGAGTTTTGATTTATTAGTATTATTAATGTAATAAAACAGAAAATCTTTTTATATAAATAGAATACTTTTATAAAGTTATTCGTTTTATTAGACTAATAGTAAAATCTTTTTATATAAAACATAATACTTTTATAAGGTTATCTGTTTTATTAGACAATAATTAGAATATATTATATTTTATTATGAATAGTATTTTGCATAGTGCCTGTATAGTGTTTGCATAGTAAAATCTTTTTATATAAAACAAAATACTTTTATAAAGTTATTCGTTTTATTAGATTATAAATAGAATATATTATATTTTATTGTAAATCAATCTGGACCGTTCATGAATTAGTTACTATGCAGTCCATTCTTCTATAAATAGAAGCTCATTCCTTCATTATTTCTTACGAATTCACTGAAACTCTAGAGAGAGAAACTATAGAGAGAGTTCTTCTTCTATAATCTTGAGCGTATTTCTTTAGAGTTTAAGAAAGCTTTGAGCGTAGTGTAAGTTTTCTTTGAGTATATCCTCGCCCTTCCAGTCAAAATACTCTTCTTTTATGGTAAGAGATATTATTTGTTGTACTCGTTAGGGGTATTCCTTCTTTCTTATTGGTGAAATTCTTTTGTTATTCCATTCATTATTATTCTGTTGGAATAACCTGTATACGCGGGATACCCTATACTTGGTGAAATTCTTCTGTTATTCCATTATTTATTATTTTGTTGGAACATCCTGTCTGTGCGTTTACGCATGACCTGGTTCCGTTGTTTATTATTCTGTTGGAACATCCTGTCTGTGCGTTTACGCATGACCTAGTTCCATTATTTATTATTCTGTTGGAATATCATGTCGGTGCGTTTACGCATGGACTGGTTCCATTATTTATTATTCTGTTGGAATAACCTGTCTGTGCGGTCTATCGCAAGCCTGGTGATTTCTTTTGTTATTCCATTCTTTATTATACTCAGTTGGTTAAAGTTTTGACTTCTATACTCCATAAAATTAGTGGAATATCCTTGATATTTGCGCTTCATCCAGTATCTTTTCATGGAAATATTCTTCTGAGTATTCTTGAGTGTTACTCTATAAAGAAGTATCATGTTGACAATTTGAACATTATTAGTTCCTGGATAAACTAATTCTTGAACTTGTTTTATTGAATTCTTATATCATTGTCATCATCCTCATGTTTATATTATGTTGAAAGTCATCTGTGGCCTATAGCACATAAATGGACTTGGTATGATTATGACCAGGGATTATTCGGTGTAATCATGACCGTAATGTTACAAATGATGTGGGAAAAGTCATCATTGACCCGTAGTGCATTGATGGACAGTTGTTGGCATGATCATGACAATTGATGAATACATGAATATCCTTGGCTGTGGTGCATGGATAATTTGTGGTTGTGATACTAATGAATATCCTTGGCCATAGTGAGATGATGTGGATTATTTATTAAGCTGAGTCTCAGCGATAAAAGTCATGAAAAACCTTTTAAATCATAAAAAATAATAGATTTTATTCTCTACTTGACTCTTCTAATGGATTGCTTGTTCCGCTGCAGTTAAACTTGATGTTTGTTATATTTTATCAGTTTAACACTGTTGAAGGCTAATGATAATTTATTCTGCATTATCTTAGTCATAATATTTCTTACTGGGCTAGTTGAGTTCACCCTTTTGCTTTCATTGTTCTCTTTAGGAAATGAGAACGTAGCAGGGACTAGTCGGGGAACAGAGTGATGGATAATAGCATTAGTAGTCCTCACTATTCTATGAAATAGTGTGATAATAAATATAATAAGGATCCCATTGAGTTTGTATATTGTCTAGATGACAATATTTGTATTAAAACTCACAGCATATGTTTAGTTGTATTTTACACGACTGTTGTATAATTAAGTTGTATTTGAATTTTGTACCATATATTTGGCGACTCAGAATAGGTGATGTATATCGATTTTGGGGGTGTCACAGTTGGTATCAAAGCTTAGGGATATGATCCTTGGCTAGGATGCGAGAATAGAACTAGGAGGGGAGAGACGGGGAATTCTTTCATTAGTATGACCTACCTAAGTTTATTTGGTATTTAAATTGGTCGGTCAGAATATAGGGATAATATGTTACATGTCAATTAACCATTGTTTTGTGGCAGTATCTGAAAATGACATCCGAGAATGTTGAGAATAGCAATGGAGCATAGGCGACCGTTGATTCACCAAATATCAATAATCAGGATAATGTGCATCAGGAAGGCGACAATCCTCATTCAAACAATAACATTGACCAAATGATGAATGATGGAATGTTCAGAGGCTTTATGCAATTCATTCAACAACAGGCGATAGTGGCTCTTGTCCAAAATGTAGGTGGAAACACCGGAAACTTTCGGACAGTCACCGCTAAATAGTTCAAGGAGCTGGGACCACCGGAGTTTATTGGAGAGCCAAAACCACATAAGGCGGAAGCATGGATAAAGCAGATCACCAAGATATTTGATGTTTTGGGATGCTCCAAGGAGCAAAAGTTTTCCTTTGCCGCCTTTATGTTGCGAAGAGAGGCAAATTACTGGTGAAAATCGATAAAGCGTACTCAACCTACCGCACTGAAGATGTCATGGGAGAAGTTCCAAGAACTATTCAACGACAAGTACTTTCCCGAAATTATTCGTCACATAAAAGAGGTAGAGTTCATCAAGTTGGAGCAGAATAATATGACCGTGTCGCAGTACGAAGCCAAGTTTACCGAGTTGTCTCAGTTTGCGTCCCACTTGGTGGATAATGAAGAGAGAATGACGCAAATATTTTTAAGATGTTTAATGTAAGACCCCAACTTTTATAAATAAAGATGAATTTTCTATATATATATAATTTTTGAATATTGTGGAGCAAATTTGTTATAATGTTATAATTGTGGGTAATATTTATAAATTTTGCAAAGTACGCAAGTTGTTATATAATATTCGATTGGTCGGGGAATATTTGTTTTAACAGGAAATATTCGTACAACGACACAATCATTGGTGGACCCCACAACAAAATTATTGTCGGATTGAGAAAACGACAAAAATACTTTATGAAAATAACGGCGGAAGTTTTACTGTTAAGTGTTAAAACACCCGGTGTTAAAAGTACAGTAATACGTGTGGTTGCATAGTAGCACACGGTATTAATTATTGATGCTTACGTAAGAAGTCTCTCATTTTTGTTCAATTATTGTTATAGTATTTGTTGCAGATTTTGGCGTATTTTTGGACCCCCGTCTACTCAATTTTCAAAATAGTATGTTATGAGTGTGATAATATATATATATATATATATGTGTGTGTGTGTGTGTAGATATATATTATATATATAGGTTGTTACGGGTGGGTGGGGGATTTTTGGTTTTAGTGGCATGATTTTATATTATATATATATATAAAATATATATATTGTGGGATGATTTTGCAAGTTGGCACAAGGAGTACAATCATTGTTATTATTATATTTATATATAAGTAATAATTTAATTGTTTAACAGGCAAAGTTCACGGGGTTCACAACCCGTGACTGGTGTTATATATATAATGTGTATATGTAATATATATATATATATATATATATATTATTTAAAAGATTTTATTTTAAATCTGGACCGTCCGTTTAAAAGTAAATTAATTTGGACCATTCATGAATTAGTTACTATTCAATCCATTTTTCTATAAATAGAAGCTCATTCCTTCATTATTTCTTACGAATTCACTGAAACTCTAGAGAGAGAAATTATAGAGAGAAATAAGAAAAGTATTCTGATACCTTCCTACTCTTATATTCAGTTTCTTTTACGGTAAGGGGTATTATTTCTTTTGTATTCATGAAGAGAACTTCTGTTATTCCATTCTTTATTATTCTGCTGGAATAACCAGTATACGCGGACTACCCTATACTTGGTGACATTCTTCTAATATTCCGTCTTTATTATTATTCTGTTGGAATATCCTGTCTGTGCGTTTACGCCGGACCTGGTTCCGTCTTTATTATTATTCTGTTGGAATATCTTGTCTGTGCATTTACGCCAGACCTGGTTTCGTCTTTATTATTATTCTGTTGGAATATCTTGTCTGTGCATTTACGCCGGCCTGGTTCTGTCTTTATTATTCTGTTGGAACATCCTGTCGGTGCGAATTTCGCCTGACTTGGTTCCGTTACTTATTAATCTATTGGAATAACCTGTCTATGCGAAGTACCGCATGCATGGTGATTTCTTTTGTTATTCTATTTGTTATTATACTCAGTTGGTTAAAATTTTGACTTCTATATTCCATGAAATTAGTGGAATATCCTTGATATTTGCGCTTCATCCAGTATCTTTTCATGGAAATATTCTTCCGAGCATTCTTGAATTTTACTTTACAAAGCAGTATCATGTTGACAATTTGGACGTTATTGATTCATGGATAAATTAATTCTTGAACTTGTTTTATTGAATTCTTATATCATTGTCATCATCCTCATGTTTATATTATGTTGAAAGTCATCTGTGGTCTATAGTGCATAGATGGACTTGGTATGATTATGACCAGGGATTATTCGGTGTAATCATGACCGTAATGTTATAAATGATGTGGAAAAAAAGTCCTCATTGGCCCGTAGTGCATTGATGGATAGTTGTTGGCATGATCATGACCATTAATGAATACACAAATATTCTTGGCTCGTAGTGCATGGATAATTGTGGTCGTGATACTAAAGAATATCCTTGGCCGTAGTGTTGGGGTGATTCGATGATGTGGATTATTTATTAAGCTGAGTCCCAGCGATAAAAGTCATGAAAAACCTTTTAAATCATAAAAGATAGTAGATTTTATTCTCTACTTGACTCTTTTAATGGATTGCTGGTTCCGCTGCAGTTAAACTTGATGTTTGTTATATTGTATCAGTTTAACACTATTTAAGGCTAATGATAATTTGTTTTGCATTATCTTAGTCATAATATTTCTTACTGGGCTAGTTGAGCTCACCCTTTTGCTTTCATTGTTCTCTTCAGGAAATGAGAATGTAGCAGAGACTAGTCGGGGAACAGAGTGATGTTCCTAGATGTTTGCATTAGTAGTCCTTACTATTCTGTGAAATAGTGTGATAATAATTGTAATGAGGACTCCTTTTGAGTTTGTATACACTCTAGTAGACAATATTTGTATTCAAACTCACAGTTTATGTTTTGTCGTATTTTACACGACAGTTGTATTAGTAAGTTGTATTTGAATTCTGTACCATGTATCTGGCGACCTAAGATGGGTGATGTATACCTAATTTTTTGGGCGTCACAGTTGGTATCAAAGCTTAGGGATATGATCCCTGGCTAAGATGTGAGAATAGAACTAGGAGGGGAGAGATGAGGAATTCCTTCGCTAATATGACCTACCTAAGTTTTTTTTTGTATTTAATTGGTCGGTCAGAATATAGGAATAATATGTTACATGTCAATTAACCTTTTATTTTGTGGCAATATCTGAAAATGACATCCGAGAATGTTGAGAATAGCAATGGAGCACAGGCGACCATTGATTCACCACATATCAATAATCAGGATAATGTGCATCAAGAAGGCGACAATCCTTATGCAAACAACAACACTGAGCAAATGATGAATGATGAAATGTTCAGAGGCTTTATGCAATTCATGAAATAGCAGGCGAGAGCGGCTCCTGTCCAAAATGTTGGTGGAAACACTGGAAACTCTCGGACGGTCACTGCTAAATAGTTCAAGGAGCTGGGACCACCGGAGTTTATTGGAGAGCCAAAACCACTTAAGGTGGAAGCATGGATAAAGAAGATCACCGAGATATTTGATGTCTTGGGATGCTCCGAGGAGCAAAAGGTTCCCTTTGCCGCCTTTATGTTGCGAGGAGAGGCAGATTACTGGTGGGAGTCAGTAAAACGTACTCAACCTGCCGCACTAAAAATGTCTTGGGAGAAGTTCCAAGAACTATTCAACGACAAGTACTTTCCCTAAAGTATTCGTCACATGAAGGAGGTGGAGTTTATCAAGATGGAACAGAATAATATGACCGTGTCGCAGTACGAAGCAAAGTTTGCCGAGTTATCCCGTTTGCGTCCCACTTGGTGGATAATGAAGAGAGAATGACACAGATGTTTTTAAGAGGTTTGAAGCCGGAGATACGTCAATATCTTATTTCTCATAAACTGTGTTTATATTCAGATGTTGTAAATAGGGCTCAGTTAGTGGAGCGCGATAACGAGTCAACGCAAGCAAAAGAGAGCAACCGGCAAAATGATAATACCAGCGAGAGCAGTCATCGAAGCGGTGACAACAAACGTGGAGGGAATCAACAGGCTAGAAATGGTAACCACTTCGGTGGTAGTCAAGGCCAAAATAATAAGAATGGACATTTCAAGAAGAGGAGATTCAACAATGATGGAAAGACGTCAGCACCAACACCCGTTGTTAAGGAAGGAGAATGACCACCTATCATATGCTTCAAATGCGAAGGGGAGGGACACATCAGTCCAAACTGCGCGATGCCGTCCAAAGCATGTTATAATTGTGGAAGAGAAGGTCACTTAGCCCGATTTTGTCGTTCACCGAAGACAAGTTCAGCTAGGATGGAGGCACCAATGGCCGTTCCATAAAAGTCAAAGCTAGTAGTGCAAGGGAGAGCGTTTCTTGTGACCTCCCAGAAGCAAGGAACCCGAATGAGGTCATCACGGGTAAGCTTATCATAAACTCTAGCGAAATCTATACTTTATTTGATACCGGTTCTACTCATTCTTTTATTTCTCCTACTTGCGCTCAACGATTAAATTTGACTCTGGAGAAATTAGGCTTTGACTTATCTGTGGAAACTCCATTGGGAGAAACCTTCATTACATCCACTGTTTATAAGTCTTGTTTGGTTCAAATCGATACCCTCATATTACCTGTCGATCTTATTTCATTGAAAATACTTGCATTTGACGTGATTCTAGGGATTGATTGGTTAATTACTCATCATGCAAAAATTGATTTTTTTCGTAAGGTTGTTAGTTTTCATATTCCTAATCAACCTATTATGCGAATTCAAGCAACCAAACCATTAAAATCAATCACGGTCATTTCAAGCCATAAAACTATTCATTTATTGAAAAACGAATGTCAAGCTTTCTTAGCTCATGTCATAGATTTAAACAAAAATACGTCAGTTTTGAACGATATTTCTATTGTTAATAAATTTCCTGACGTATTCCCTGAAGAACTTCCTGGCCTACCCCCAGAGCGTGAAATTGAATTTTGTATCGACCTTGAACCCGGTACAAAAACCCATTTCCAAAGCCCCATATCGAATGGCTCTTATTGAACTTCAGGAGTTAAAGACCCAACTGCAGGAATTGTTAGACATTGGCTTTATTCGTCCTAGTACTTCTCCTTGGGGTGCTCCTGTTCTATTCGTGAAGAAGAAAGATGGGAGTATGCGACTTTGTATTGTTTATCGGGAGTTGAATCATGTCACTATCAAAAATAGGTACCCATTGCCACGTATTGATGACCTGTTTGACTAGTTACAAGGAGCCAAATTCTTTTCAAAGATTGATCTTCGTTTCGGATATCACCAATTGAAGATTAGAACAGATGACATTCCAAAGACGGCTTTCAGAACTCGGTATGGGCATTACGAATTCCTAGTCATGTCTTTTGGATTGACTAATGCTCCTGCTGCCTTCATGGATATGATGAACCGAGTATTCAAGGAATATTTGGATCACATTGTGGTCATCTTTATTGATGACATCTGTGACGCCCCCAAAATTAGGTATACATCACCCATCTTGGGTCGCCAGATACATGGTACAAAATTCAAATACAATTTACTAATACAACTGTCGTGTACAATACAAAAAAACATAACTGTGAGTTTGAATACAATTATTGTCTACTAGAGATTATAAAAACTCAAAAGGAGTCCACATTATAATTATTATCACACTATTTCACAGAATAGTGAGGACTACTAATGCAACATCTAGGACCATCACTCTGTTCCCTGACTAGTCCCTGCTACGTTCTCATTTCTTGAAGAGAACAACGAAAGAAAGGGTGATCTCAACTAGCCCAGTAAGAAATATTATGACTAAGATAATGCAGAATAAATTATCGTTAGCCTTCAAGAGTGTTAAACTTATAAAATATAACAACATCAAGTTTAACTGCAGCGGAACAAGTAATCCATTAAAAGAGTCAAGTAGAGAATAAAATCTACTATCTTCTATGATTTAAAAGGTTTTTTTTATCACTTTTATTGCTGGGACTCAGCTTAATAAATAATCCACATCATCGAATCACCCCTGCACTACGGCCAAGAATATTCTTTAGTATCACGACCACAAATTATCCATGCACTACGGGCCAAGGACATTCGTGTATTCATTAATGGTCATGATCATGCCAAAAACTGTCCATCAATGCACTACGGGCCAATGAGGACTTTTACCACATCAATTGTAACATTACGGTCATGATTACACCGAATAATCCCTGGTTATAATCATATCAAGTCCATCTATGCACTACAGGCCACATATGACTTTCAAAAATATAAACATGAGGATGATAACAATGATATAAGAATTCAATAAAAACAAGTTCAATAATTAATTTATCTAGGAACTAATAACGTCCAAATTGTCAACATGATACTGCTTTGTAGAGTAAAATTCAAGAATGCGTAGAAGAATATTTCCATGAAAAGATACTGGATGAAGCGCAAATATCAAGGATATGCTACTAATTTCATGGAGTATAGAAGTCAAAGTTTTAACCAATTGAGTATAATAAAGAATGGAATAACAAAAGAAATCACCATGCATGCGATAGACCGCACAGGCAGGTTATTCCAACAGAATAATAAAGGATGGAACCAGGTCCGACGTAAACGCACAGACAGGATATTTCGACAGAATAATAAATAATAGAACCAGGTCTGGCGTAAACGTACAGACAGGATATTCCAATAGAATAATAAATAATGGAACTAGGTCCGGCGTAAACGCACAGACAGGATATTCCGACAGAATAATAAATAATGGAACCAGGTCCGGCGTAAACGCACAGACAGGATATTTCGACAGAATAATAAAGAACAAAATATTAGAAGAATGTCACCATGTATAGGGTAGCCCACGTATACAGGTTATTCCAATAGAATAATAAATAATGGAATAACAGAAGTTCTCTTCATTAAGACGAAAGAAAGAAATAACACCCTTACCGTAAAAGAAACTGAATATAAAAGTAAGAAAGTAGCAGAATACTTTTCTATAGGTTCTCTTATAATTCTCTCTCTAGATTTTTAGTGAATTCGTAAGAAATAATGAAGGAATGAGCTTCTATTTATAGGAAAATGGAATGATTGGTAACTAATTCATGAACGGTCCAGATTGATTTACTATTAAACGAACGATCCAGATTGGTTTACTATTAAAACTAAAACAACGGTCCATACTGATTTACTATTAAAACTTTAAACCAGCGATCCATATTGATTTACTATTAAAACTCAATCAGCGGTCCATATTGACTTACTATTATATCTTCAACCAACGGTCTGAAAAATTAGCACATCTCCTCACGGAATAATATTGTACCCAAATACCCGAATGCACAATACTAGAGTGAATAATAACTGGGTGAATAGTAACTCGTGAATAGTAACTTATGAATAGTAACTCGTGAATAGTACTCTGACCCGAAAAGTGTCCCGAATACCCAATTGAACAATATATCCTCTAGACATAAATTATACTAACACAAAAAAGTCCAACACAATGGAACTATAAAATTCATCTTTAATCAACATGAACTTATTCATCATTAATATTATAATTCACAATATTTAACAACCAGATCGTTCCTAGGAAAGAGGGGGCTTTCCGATAAGGATTTCTCCTTATTGGCGCGCAATTAGGTGACCAAACCTCTCCTTGACAGAACTTCTAGACATTGTCAATATTGCAAATAATAATATGAATAATTTTGCCGTCTCAATTATTGATTTAATAATATATCATATAATGTAGATGATACTGTAACAATAATTGAATCAATTATATGAAAAATATGATACATCAATTACTGTAGCAATAATTGAGTATAACTGAGTGACTTCTCACGTAAGCATCAATAATCAATACCGTGTGCTACTATGCCACAATGCGTATTACTGTACTTTTACTACCGGGTAGTTCAACAGTTTTAACGGTAACACCTTCGCCGTTATTTTCATAAAGTATTTTTGTCGTTTTCTCAATCCGATAATAATTCTGTTGTGGGGTCCACCAATGATTGTGTCGTTGTACGAATATTCCCTGTTAAAACGAATATTCCCCGACCAATCTAATATTATATAACAACTTGCGTACTTTGCAAAATTTATAAATATTACCCACAACTATAACATTATATCAAATCAATACCATTATATTCAAAAATATAATTCGAGAAAATTATTCTTTATTCATAAAGGTTGTGGTCTTACAACCTCCCCTTCTTATGAAATTTCGTCCTCAAAATTAGGGTACATACCTGGTATGTCAAAGAGATGAGGATACCTTGACTTCATCTCAGATTCTAACTCCCAAGTCATTTCCTCCACATCATTGTTTCTCCACAAAACTTTGACTTGAGGTATAACTTTGGAGTGTAGAACATGATCCTTCTTATCCAAGATTTTAACAGGTAACTCTTCATACATGAAATCTTCCTCTATCTCGTCTGGTTCTAACTCAATAATGTGGTTTGAGTCTTTCACATATTTACGTAACATAGATATGTAAAAAACATTATGAACACGAGACATACTTGGCGGTAAGGCGAGTCTATAGGCCACAGTTCCCACTCGCTCAAGAATAAAAAATGGGCCAATGAACCGAGGATTGAGCTTTTCTCTCTTTCTAAATCTCGTAACTCCTTTCCATGGAGCAACACGTAACAACACATGATCTCCAATATCGAATTCTACGTCCTTTCGATGAAGATCAGCAAAACTCTTTTGTCGATCTTGTGAAGTTTTTATACGTTGTCGAATCGTTTGAATCTTTTCTGTAGTCATACGTACCAACTCCGGTCCCAACAATGTTGCTTCACCCACCTCATCCCAACATACTGGAGAACGACACTTTCTCCCATACAACGCTTTGAATGGAGCCATGCCAATACTTGCTTCATAACTGTTGTTGTAGGAAAACTCCACCAATGGTAAAAACTTGTCCCAACTTCCCTTGAAATTAAGGACACAGAGTTTTAATAGATCTTCAAGAGTTTGAATAGTCCTCTCTGACTGTCCATCCGTCTGAGGATGATATACCGAGCTAAATCATAAATTCGTGCCCATAGCTTTTTGCAAACTAGCCCAAAATCGTGAAGTGAATCTTGGGACTCGATCAGAAACAATGGATACTGGCATACCATACAGTCTTACAATCTCATTTATGTACATACGAGCAAGACGTTCAAGTGTATAATTTTCTCGTATAGGTAAAAAGTGAGCAGACTTGGTCAATCTATCAACAATGACACAAATTGCATCTATGCCTTGAGAAACCTTGGGAAGACCAGTAACGAAATCCATGGTAATGTGCTCCCACTTCCATTCTGGAATTTCAAGTGGTTGCAATGGACCTTTTAGTACTTGATGCTCCGCCTTGACTCGTCGACAAGTTAAACACCTTGAGATAAACTCTGTTATCTCTCTCTTCATATTGCTCCACCAAAATATATGTCGAAGATCCTGATACATTTTGGTACTCCCAGGATGGATTGCAAGCGGTGTGTTGTGCGCCTCCATCATGATTTTATACTTTTAAGTCAGAATCGTTAGGAACACAAAGTCTGGAGTTGACTCGAAGTATTCCTTTCTCATCGATTCTTGTTTCCGGCATAGCACCTTCTTGCACTTTCTTCTTCATACGCATCAGCTCCGGGTCTGTAGCTTGAGCAGCTTTAACTTTATCAATTAAATTCTGTTCTACTCGTATATTCGCCATCATCACATGGGTCCCTGGAGTTTTTAACTCTATCTCCATCCTTTGCAAGTCACACAAAATGGGCCTTTGCGTTGACAATATCGCACTCGTACTTGCATATGATCTTCTACTCAATCTGTCAGGTACCACGTTCGTTTTTCCAGGATGGTATTGGATGGTATGATCATAAACTTTCAACAGTTCAAGCCAACGTCTTTGTCGCATGTTGAGTTCCTTTTGAGTGAAAAAATATTTGAGGCTTTTATGATCCGTAAAGATCTTCATTTTCTCCCCATACAAGTAATGCCTCCAAATTTTAAGTGCAAAGACAACAACTGCTAACTCTAGATCATGAGTAGGATAATTCCTCTCATATTCTTTGAGTTGTCTTGAGGCATAGGCTATGACTTTCCCATGTTGCATGAGAACACATCCCAACCCTTTGCCTATAGCATCACTGTAGATGACAAATCCCTCCGAGCCAGATGGTATTGTCAGAACAGGTGCTGAAATGAGTCTCCTCTTGAGTTCTTGAAAACTCTTCTCACATTATTCGCTCTAACCGAACTTTGTATCTTTCCAAGTCAGCTGAGTTAATGGAGTAGCGATTCGAGAAAAACCTTCCATGAATCTCCGATAATAACCAGCTAAACCGAGAAAGCTATGTACTTCAGTCACTGATTTAGGTTGCTCCTAGCTTTAAATAGCTTCAATCTTTGTCGGGTCAACAGATATTCCATGACTTGATACTACGTGCCCAAGGAATGTTACTTCCTCAAGCCAGAACTCACATTTCTTCAACTTGGCATAAAGCTTGTATTCACGAAGCTTTTGGAGTGTCAGCCTCAAGTGTTGCTCATGATCTTCACGGCTTTTGGAATAAATAAGGATGTCATCAATAAAGACGACCACAAAGTGATCCAAATATTCCTTGAATACTAGGTTCATCATATCCATGAAGGCAGCAGGAGCATTAGTCAATCCAAAGGACATGACTAGGAATTCATAATGCCCGTACCGAGTTTTGAAAGCCGTCTTTGGGATGTCATCGGTTCTAATCTTCAATTGCTGATATCTGGAACGAAGATCAATCTTTGAAAAGTATTTGGCTCCTTGTAATTGGTCAAACAGGTCATCAATACGTGGCATTGGGTACCTATTTTTGATGGTGACATGATTCAACTCCCGATAATCAATACAAAGTCGCATACTCCCATCTTTCTTCTTCACGAATAGAATAGGAGCACCCCAAGGAGACGTACTAGGACGAATAAAACCAATGTCTAACAATTCCTACAATTGGGTCTTTAACTCCTGAAGTTCAATAGGAGCCATTCGATATGAGGCTTTGGAAATGGTTTTTATACCAGGTTCAAGGTCGATACAAAATTGAATTTCACGCTCTGGGGGTAGACCAGGAAGTTCTTCAAGGAATACGTCCATAAATTTATTAACAATAGAAATATCGTTCAAAACTGACGTATTTTTGTTTAAATCTGTGACATGAGCTAAGAAAGCTTGACGCCCATTTTTCAATAAATAAATAGCTCTATGGCTTGAAATGACCGTGATTGATTTTAATGGTTTGGTCACTTGAATTCGTATAATAGGTTGATTAGGAATATGAAAACTAATAACCTTACGAAAACAATCAATTTTTGCATAATGAGTAGTTAACCAATCAATCCCTAGAATTACGTCAAACACAAGTATTTTTAAAGAAATAAGATTGACAGGTAATGTGTGGTTACCGATTTGAACTAAACAAGACTTATAACCAGTGGATGTAATGAAGGTTTCTCCCAACGGAGTTTCCATAGATAAGTCAAAGTCTAATTTCTCTGGAGTCAAATTTAATCGTTGAGCGCAAGTAGGAGAAATAAAAGAATGGGTAGAACCGGTATCAAATAAAGTATAGACTTCGCTAGAGTTTACGATAAGCTTACCCGTGATGACCTCATTTAGGTTACTTGCTTTCTGGGAGGTCACAATAAACGCTCTTCCTTGCACTACCGGCTTTGACTTTTCTAGGATGGCCTTTGGTGCCTCCATCCTAGCTGAACTTGTCTTCGGTGAACGATAAAATCGGGCTAAGTGACCTTCTCTTCCACAACTATAACATGCTTTGGACGGCATCGTGCAGTTTGGACTGATGTGTCCCTCCCCTTCGTATTTGAAGCATATGATAGGTGGTCGTTCTCCTTCCTTAACAACGGGTGCTGGTGCTGACGTCCTTCCATCATTGTTGAATCTCCTCTTCTTGAAATGTCCATTCTTATTGGTTTGGCCTTGATTACCACCAAAGTGGTAACCACTTCTGGTTTGTTGATTCCCTCCACACTTGTTGTCACTACTTCGATGACTGCTCTCCTTTGGTTGAGTTGACTCGTTATCGCGCTCCACTAACTGAGCCCTATTTACAACATCTGAATACAAAAACATTTTATAATAAATAAGATGTTGACGTATCTCAGGTTTTAAACCTCGCAAAAACATTCGCGTCATTCTCTCCTCATTATCCCCCAAATAGGATGCAAACAGGGACAACTCTGCAAATTTAGCCTCATACTGAGACACGGTCATATTATTTTGCACCAGCTTGTTAAACTCCACCTCTTTTATGTGACGAATACTTTCGGGAAAGTACTTATCGTTGAATAGTTCTTGGAACTTCTCCCAATGCATCTTCAGTGCGGCAGGTTGAATACGTTTTACCGATTTCCACCAGTAATCTGCCTCTCCTCGCAACATAAAGGCGGCAAAGGGAACCTTTTGCTCATCGGAGCATCCCAAGACATCAAATATCTTGGTAATATGCTTTATCCATGCTTCCGCCTTTAGTGGTTTTGGCTCTCCAATAAACTCCGGTGGTCCCAGCTCCTTGAACTGTTTAGCGGTGACCGTCCGAGAGTTTCCAGTATTCCCACCTATATTGTGGACAGGAGCCGCTCTCGCCTGCTGTTGTATGAATTGCATAAAGCCTCTGAACACTCCAGTATTCATCATTTGGTCAGTGTTGTTGTTTGCATGAGGATTGTCGCCTTCCTGATGCACATTATCCTGATTATGTGGTGAGTCAACGGTCTCCTGTGCTCCATTGCTATTGTCAACATTCTCGGATGTCATTTTCAGATACTGCCACAAAACAAAAGGTTAATTGACATGTAACATATTATCCCTATATTATGACCGACCAATTAAATACCAAAAAAAACTTAGGTAGGTCATACTAGTGAAGGAATTCCTCGTCTCTCCCCTCTTAGTTCTATTCTCACATCTTAACCAGGGATCATATCCCTAAGCTTTGATACCAACTGTGACGCCCCCAAAATTAGGTATACATCACCCATCTTGGGTTTCCAGATACATGTACAGAATTCAAATACAATTTACTAATACAACTGTTGTGTACAATACGACAAAACATAACTGTGAGTTTGAATACAATTATTGTCTACTAGAGATTATACAAACTCAAAAGGAGTCCTCATTATAATTATTATCACACTATTTTACAGAATAGTAAGGACTACTAATGCAAACATCTAGGACCATCACTCTGTTCCCCGACTAGTCTCTACTACATTCTCATTTCCTGAAGAGAACAACGAAAGAAAGGGTGAGCTCAACTAGCCCAGTAAGAAATATTATGACTAAGATAATGCAGAATAAATTATCGTTAGCCTTCAACAGTGTTAAACTGATAAAATATAACAACATCAAGTTTAACTGCAGCAGAACAAGCAATCCATTAAAAGAGTCAAGTGGAGAATAAAATCTACTATCTTCTATGATTTAAAAGGTTTTTCATCACTTTTATTGCTGGGACTCAGCTTAATAAATAATCCACATCATCGAATCACCCCTGCACTACTGCTAAGGATATTCTTTAGTATCACGACCACAAATTATCCATGCACTACGGGCCAAGGACATTCGTGTTTTCATTAATGGTCATGATCATGCCAACAACTGTCCATCAATGCACTACGGGCCAATGAGGACTTTTACCACATAAATTGTAACATAACGGTCATGATTACACCGAATAATCCCTGGTCATAATCATACCAAGTCCATCTATGCACTACAGGCCACATATGACTTTCAAAAATATAAACATGAGGATGATGATAATGATATAAGAATTCAATAAAAACAAGTTTAAGAATTAATTTATCTAGCAACTAATAACGTCTAAATTGTCAACATGATACTGCATTGTAGAGTAAAATTCAAGAATGCTTAGAAGAATATTTCCATGAAAAGATACTAGATGAAGCGCAAATATCAAGGATATGCTACTAATTTCATGGAGTATAGAAGTCAAAGTTTTAACTAACTGAGTATAATAAAGAATGGAATAACAAAAGAAATCACCATGCATGCGATAGACCGCACAAGCAGGTTATTCCAACAAAATAATAAAGGATGGAACCAGGTCTGGTGTAAACGCACAGACAGGATATTCCGACTGAATAATAAATAATGGAACCAGGTCCGGCGTAAACGCACAGACAGGATATTCCGACAGAATAATAAATAATGGAACTAGGTCCGACGTAAACGCACAGACAAGATATTATGACAGAATAATAAAGAACAAAATATTAAAAGAATGTCACCATGTATAGGGTAGCCCACGTATACAGGTTATTCCAATAGAATAATAAATAATGGAATAACAGAAGTTTTCTTCATTAAGACGAAAGAAAGAAATAACACCCCTTACCGTAAAAGAAACTGAATATAAGAGTAGAAAGTAGCAAAATACTTTTCTATAGGTTCTCTTATAATTCTTTCTCTAGAGTTTCAGTGAATTCGTAAGAAATAATGAAGGAATGAGCTTCTATTTATAGGAAAATGGAATGAATAGTAACTAATTCATGAACGGTCCAGATTGATTTACTATTAAACAAACGATCCAGAATGGTTTACTATTAAAACTAAAACAACGGTCCATACTGATTTACTATTAAAACTTTAAACCAGCGATCCATATTGATTTACTATTAAAACTCCACTAGCGGTCCATATTGACTTACTATTATATCTTCAACCAACGGTCTGAAAAATTAGCACATCTCCTTATAGAATAATATTGTACCCAAATACCCGAATGCATAATACTAGAGTGAATAGTAACTGGGTGAATAGTAACTCGTGAATAGTAACTCATGAATAGTAACTCGTGAATAGTAACTCATGAATAGTAACTCGTGAATAGTAACTCATGAATAGTAACTCGTGAATAGTAACTCATGAATAGTAATTTGTGAATAGTAACTCATGAATAATAACTCGTGAATAGTACTCTGACACGAAAAGTGTCCCAAATACCCAATTGAACAATATATCCTCCAGACATCAATTATACTAACACAAATAAGTCCAACACAATGGAATTATAAAATTCATCTTTAATCAACACGAACTTATTCATCATTAATATTATAATTCACAATATTTAACAACCAGGTCGTTCCCAGAAAAGAAGGGGCTTTCCGATAAGGATTTCTCCTTATTGGCGCGCAATTAGGTGACCAAACCTCTCCTTGACAGAACTTCTAGACATTGTCAATATTGCAAATAATAATATGAATAACTTTGTTGTCTCAATTATTGATTTAATAATATATCATATAATGCAGATGATACTGTAACAATAATTGAATCAATAATATGATAAATATGATGCAGCAATTACTGTAGCAATAATTGAGTATAACTGAGTGACTTCTCACGTAACCATCAATAATCAATACCGTGTGCTATTGTGTAACAACGCGTATTACTGTACTTTTACTACCGGGTAGTTCAACAGTTTTAACGGTTACACCTTCGCCATTATTTTCATAAAGTATTTTTTATCATTTTCTCAATCCGACAATAATTTCGTTGTGGGGTCCACCAATGATTGTGTCGTTGTACGAATATTTCCTGTGAAAATGAATATTCCCCGACCAATCGAATATTATATAACAACTTACGTACTTTGCAAAATTTATAAATATTACCCACAACTATAACATTATATCAAATCAATACCATTATATTCAAAAATATAATTCGAGAAAATTATTCTTTATTCATAAAAGTTGGGGTCTTACAACATCCTTATTTATTCCAAAAGCCGTGAAGATCATGAACAACACTTGAGGCTAACACTCCAAAAGCTTCGTGAATACAAGCTTTATGCCAAGTTGAAGAAATGCGAGTTCTGGCTTGAGGAAGTAGCATTCCTTGGGCACGTAGTTTTAAGTCATGGAATATCTGTTGACCCGACAAAGATTGAAGCTATTCAAAGCTGGGAGCAACCTAAATCAGTAACAGAAGTACGTAGCTTTCTCGGCTTAGCTGGTTATTATCGGAGATTCGTGGAAGGATTTTCTCGAATAGCTACTCCATTAACTCGGCTGACTCAGAAAGATACAAAGTTCGGTTGGAGCGAAGAATGTGAGAAGAGTTTTCAAGAACTCAAGAGGAGACTCATTTCAGCACCTGTTCTGACAATACCATCTGGCTCGGAGGGATTTGTCATCTACAGTGATGCTTCGGGCAAAGGGTTGGGATGTGTTCTCATGCAACATTAGAAAGTCATAGCCTATGCCTCAAGATAACTCAAAGAATATGAGAGGAATTATTCTACTCATGACCTAGAGTTAGAAGCTTTTGTCTTCGCACTTAAAATTTGGAGGCATTACTTGTATGGGGAGAAGGTGGAGATCATTACGGATCATAAAAGCCTCAAATATTTCTTCACTCAAAAGGAACTCAACATGTGACAATGACGTTGGCTTGAATTGATGAAAGATTATGATCATACCATCCTGGAAAGCGAACGTGGTAGTTGACGCATTGAGTAGAAGATCATATGCAAGTACGAGTGCGATATTGTCAACACAAAGGCCCATTTTGTGTGACTTGCAAATGATAGAGATAGAGTTAAAGACTCCAGGGACCCATGTGATGATGGCGAATATACGAGTAGAATCGTCTTTAATTGATAAAGTTAAAGATGCTCAAGCTACAGGCCTGGAGCTTATGCGTATGAGGAAGAAAGTGCAAAAAGGTGCTATGCCGGAAGCAAGAATCGATGAAGAAGGAATACTTCGAGTCAACTCCAAACTTTGTGTTCCTAATGACCATGATTTAAAGTATAAAATCATGATGGAGGCGCACAACACACCATTTGCAATCCATCTTGGTAGTACCAAAATGTATCATGATATTTGTCATACATTTTGGTGGAGCAATATTAAAAGAGAGATAGCGCTGTTTATCTCTAGGTGTCTAACTTGTCAACGAGTTAAAGTGGAGCATCAAGTACCAAAGGTCCATTGCAACCACTTGAAATTCAAGAATGGAAGTGGGAGCACATTACCATGGATTTCATTACCGGTCTTCCTAAGGTTTCTCAAGGTATAGATGCGATTTGGGTCATTGTTGATAGATTGACCAAGTCTGCTCATTTCTTACCGATAAGAGAAACTTATACACTTGATTGTCTTGCTCGTATATACATAAACGAGATTGTAAGACTGCATGGTATGCCAGTATCCATAGTTTCTGATCGAAACCCAAGATTCACTTCACGATTTTGGGTTAGTTTGCAGAAAGCTATGGGCACAGATTTACGATTTAGCTTGGCATATCATCCTCAGAAAGACGGGCAGTCGGAGAGGACTATTCAAACTATTGAAGATTTATTAAGACTCTGTGTTCTTGACTTCAAGGGAAGTTGGTATAAGTTCTTACCATTGGTGGAGTTTTCCTACAATAATAGTTATCAAGAAAGTATTGGCATGGCTCCATTTGAGGCGTTGTATGGAAGAAAGTGTCGTTCTCCAGTATGCTGGGATGATGTGGGAGAAGCAACGTTGTTGGGACCGAAGTTGGTACGTATGACTATAGAAAAGATTCAAACGATCCGGCAACGTATAAAAACCTCACAAGATCGACAAAAGAGTTATGTTGATCTTCATCGAAAGGACGTGGAATTTGATATAGGAGATCATGTGTTGTTACGTGTTGCTCCATGGAAAGGAGTTACGAGATTTGGAAAGAGAGAAAAGCTTAATCCTCGATTCATCGGCCCATTTTTAATCCTCGATCGAGTATGAACTGTGGCCTATAGATTCGCCTTACTACCAAGTATGTCTCGTGTTCATAACGTTTTTCACATATCCATGTTACGTAAATATGTGAAAGACCCGAACCATATTATTGAGTTAGAACTGGACGAAATAGCGGAAGTTTTGACGTATGAAGAGGTTTCTATTCAAATCTTGGATAAGAAGGAACATATTTTACGCTCAAGGTTATACCTCAAGTCAATGTTTTGTGGAGAAACCACGATGTTGAGGAAATGACTTGGGAGTTAGAATCTGAAATGAAATCAAGGTATCCTTACCTCTTCGATATACCAGGTACGTACCCTAATTTCGAGGGCAAAATTTCATAAGAAGGGGAGGTTGTAAGACCCCAACTTTTATAAATAAAGATGAATTTTTTATAAATATCATTTTTGAATATTGTGGAGTAAATTTGTTATAATGTTATAATTGTGGGTAATATTTATAAATTTTGCAAAGTACGCAATTTGTTATATAATATTCGATTGGTCGGGGAATATTCGTTTTAACAGGGAATATTCGTACAACGGCACAATCATTGATGGATCCCACAACAGAATTATTGTCGGATTGAGAAAACGACAAAAATACTTTATGAAAATAACGACGGAAGTTTTACCGTTAACTGTTGAAACTGTCAGTGTTAAAAGTACAGTAATACGCGTGGTTTCATAGTAGCACACGGTATTGATTATTGATGCTTACGTGAGAAGTCCCTCAGTTTTGTTCAATTATTGTTATAATATTTGTTGTAGATTTTGGCGTATGTTTGGACCCCCGCCTACTCATTTTTAAAAATAGTATGCTATGAGTGTGATAATATATATATATATATATATATATATATATATATATATATATGTGTGTGTGTGTGTGTGTGTGTGTGTGTGTGTGTATAGATATATATTATATATATAGGTTGTTACGGTTGGGTGGGGGGATTTTTGGTTTTAGTGGCATGATTTTATATTATATATATATATATATATATAATATATATATTGTGGGATGATTTTGCAAGTTGGCAGAAGGAGTACAATCATTATTATTATTATATTTATATATAAGTAATAATTTGATTGTTTAGTAGGCAAAGTTCACGGGGTTCACAACCCGTGACTGGTGTTATATATATAATGTGTATATAATATATGTATATATATATATATATTATTTAAAAGATTTTGTTTTAAATCTGGACCGTCTGTTTAAAAGTAAATCAATCTGAACCATTCATGAATTAGTTACTATTCAATCCATTTTTCTATAAATAGAAGCTCATTGCTTCATTATTTCTTACAAATTCACTGAAACTCTAGAAAGAGAAATTATAGAGAGAAATAAGAAAAGTATTCTGCTACTTCCCTACTCTTATATTCAGTTTCTTATACGGTAAGGGGTATTTTTTCTTTTGTATTCATGAAGAGAATTTCTATTATTCCATTCTTTATTATTCTGCTGGAATAACCAGTATACGCGGACTACCCTATATGTGACGCCCCCAAAATAGGTCCATTCCATACAACCCATTCTGAGTCGTCAAATACATGGTACAGAAAACAACTACAACTTTATTACAACAATTGTCGTGCAAAATACAACAACACATATGCTGTGAGTTTGTATACAAATATATATCAACTGTGACTCATGTCCCAACTGTGGACAACACCTCATAATGACACCTTACATAAAGGTATAGTCGAAAACAGTTTTAGAAATTAGAATCTTTGGGAAGTGCTCAAGGAAACCTTCGTACATGGGAGGCCATGCGTCTAGGTTATTATAGATATCATATGGCCACAGAATTATCCTTGGTTGACCCAATAGGCCCCAAAGAAAAAGAAGAAGATTACTATCATATTCTTCCCAATGGCAAGTCTTCTCCTGACATATCATTATCTCCACTGTCTCTAATTGAGAGTTATATTTCAAATAGACTCCAAGATCATAAAGATAGTGCTGGTAGATATACTCAGCAAGTGGATGAGCACATCCATGTCTTATGATGACACGAGGTGGTATGTCATTAGACATCTTGTATGACAGTGGCAAAACACCCTTCCAAATTTGGGTTCGCTTCACCCTAGTTGATTCGCCAAATATAACTACTAAATGATGACCACCGTTCTATTCCCCTGTTATCCCCCGCTCGACCCAGCTACACTCGTATTACCTGAAAGGAATTGTGAAGCAAAAGGGTGAGCACAACTAGCTCAGTAAAGAATGTCATGACTAAAGATAAATAAATTATCAATAGCCTTCAAAAGTAATAAATTAGAGATTTAGAACATATGGTATATGATAAAAATTTCAACCATAGTTGCAGCGGAACGAGCAATCCATTAAAAGAGTCAAATATACTATAAAGTCTATTATCTTCTCCATGTTAAAAGTCCACCAACAATGTTTTATCCCTGTAACATCAATCAACAATTCCTGTCCACAATCACATGTATAACTCATAATCTTAATTGTTGTTCTAAATTCCTTTTCTCATTCAGGACGAAGATAATTTTCATCACTTGTCTTTACCTGAAATATCAAAGATCATGGTTATACCAAATCACAGTTCCTGTTCATAATCATACTAATAAATTCATCTTTGCACTACGGGCCAAAGATATTCATCAACAGTTCATCTTTGCACTACAGGCCAAAGATATTCAACAACAGGTCATCTTTGCACTACGACCCAAAGATATTCATCAACAATTCATCTTTGCACTACATGCCAAAGATATTCCTCAACAGTTCATATTTGCATTACAGGCCAAATATATTAATATCTCAAAGAAATATATAATCATTTCAGAATTTATATAAACAATAATTATAACCATGTTGATCAATTCACCTTTGCACTTAAGCTAAAGATATTCAATTATAAATTCAATGGTCATGATCATACCAGTCACAATTCAACTTTTCACTACTGGCCAAAGAGAACCCTAGTCATGATCATACCAATAATCTACCCATCTTTACACTCCAGTGAAAGAGAATTTCAACATCAGGGTTATAAAAATATTATATATGATAATAAAATCAATATAATCAATATATAATTTTAATCTCCAGAGTAATATTCATAAATCAACTATAATTTGGTTAGAAAAAAAAACCAATTTTGTCATGAATAGTAACTCATGAATAGTAACTTCGTGAATAGTAACTCATGAATAGTAACTCGTGAATAGTAAACCCAACTCAAAAAGGTAGAAATTCCACAATAAAATCCATACCAATATTTCGGTATAATGATATTGAAAGAATAATATTTTTTTAAGCTTATAAATAATTTATTTTAATTGTTTACACTTTACTAAATAATGCATTTAATCATTCTAAAATACCAAACTCATAAGATTTCATCACCAATAACCCAAACCCTTATAAAAAATCTGCATATACCTCATATATGATTCTCAAGCCATAAAATCATATTTTCCAATTTTCTTACTTCACATAACATATTTAATTCATTTACTCATAACTAGAATATTTTCATAAAAAATACTAAATCAGTTCCAAAAATATTTCTTTTCTGGGATTTAGCAAAATATAGTCCTATATTGAACATATATTTTTCTCAGAATTTTTAAAAGTCATTTACTATTTTTTACATGGCCAAAACCACCGAATATTTAAACATTTATCATAAATTGTACTTTTATCCAAAAATTCCGAAATTCACAAGGTATATTGATATTATATAGATGTACTCCCAATAAAAATTTCATCAATTTTGGAGTTAACCACAAGTAGTTATAAGCAGTTACTTTTAAAACTAGTCTTTTCTCATAAAATCCATAACTCCTAATCTATACATCCAAAAATCGCCATTTTTGGACACAATTTACAAAACTCATCAAAATATCATTTTAAATTTTTCCAGAATTTTTGAAGGTTCAGAAGAATTTCGAAATAATAACCCTTAAAACTCCTTATAATCCCTTACCTCAAAAGAGTAGTACTTCTGACTGGAATAACGCTGAACGAACTTGCACCGTATAGCAATACTCAAAGTATACTTAAAATACTCACAAGAATACGCTCGATAATATAGAGAGAGAAAACTTCAGTTTCTGGTGCGATTTTCAATTATAACCTAAGCACCCTATTTATAGGAAATTGCTTAGAACACCAAAGTAGAAAATTTAATAAATTAATATTATATATAATAAATCTTCTACGCACACTTGAAATCTGATTTCAGCTCAATAACCACATGCCACCTTCTAGAAAAATAAGAAAAAACGTTTTTCTAATTTAAAATAATTTAAACTTCCAAAAATCAATTATTTTGGAGCTTCGGAACTTCAATAATTCACAATAAATAGCCCTTTTGCCAGAAAATTCGAATCACGCGTGATTTTATAGGAAATTCAATTCTCAACAACTTTGCAGAAGAAAGTTTTTCTAAATTCCAAATAGAAATTGACCTAAATCCACAAACGGGCGATTTTACATGCTATAATCAAATTTCGGTCAATAATTGTGTCCACCAACACACAAAATATGTGTTAAACATTTAATGCCACAAAAATACTCTTCCTCCTCATATACTCACATATTCCACATTCATTATAAAACATCACCGTTAATATATTATTAAAATAATATATTTAAGTGAATTATTTTATCAGAAAAAGATAAAATTTCAATTTTCAACAATTGTCACATTAAAAATTTTCTCCATCTATATCCACATAAAATCAATATTTTTTTCGTCATATGAATTAATAATTAATTATTCACAAATGATATTACAGCATCACAATATTGACAACCAGGCATTTCCCAGGAAAGAAGGGGCTTTCCAATAAGAATTTCTCCTTACTGGCGCGCAATTAGGTGACCAAACCTCTCCTTAGATAGAACTTTCTAGAGATTATCAATAATGTTATCTAATAATATTATTCAGATAATATGAATTATTGCTTCGATAATGAAAAATACTGTGTAATGACAACAACAGCAATATAAAATATCAACGCAACAATTATTGAATCAATAAAATAAAAAACTGAACAGTAATTACTGTAACCATTATTGAGTAGTGCATTCTTACCTAAGAATCAATAATTGGTGCAATACCGTGTGCTACTGTGTTTTAACCACCGAGTATTTTAACAGTATTAACGGTAACAACTACGCTGTTATTTTTAAAACTTTAATTTGTCGTTTTTTTCATCCGACAGTTATTCTGTTACGGGACCCACAAAAGGTTGCGCCATCGTACGAATATTCCCTGACAGAAAGAATATTCTACGACCAAACGAATATTCCCCGACAACAATGAGTATTTTATAACCACTTGCATATTTTGAAAAAAATTCATATATCACCCTTAACTTTAACCTTCTATCAATTTAACCATTTACTGAATTGTAATTATAAGAAAAATTGAATACTTTTATTTCATAAAATTCGGGGTCTTACAATCTCCCCTCCTTATGAAATTTCGTCCCCGAAATTTACGTACCTGGTATTTCGAAAAGTTGAGAATACCTTGCTTTCATTTCAGATTCTATTTCCTGGGTCATTATGATTTCTCCATTGCTCATCTCCCGTGATAACTTCATTTGCGTTCCACATTTGTTGGGAAGTCATGACAACCGCTATCCCTTGAACTACTCGGCTTTGACTTGTCTGGGGCAGCATTTGGCGTCATCACTACCGTTGGAATATACTTTTCTATAGGGCATATTCCTCCCTCAACTGCCTCTTCGTACTCCTGATTAATGATCTGAATTATCAATCTTCGATCCATATCAATTCCAGGTTGACCGCTCTGTACAGGGTAATTCAACACTCGATGTTGAATTCTCCCAATTGCTTTCCAAAAAGAGAAATTCATATCATCTATTTTAGCCTTCTTAGATAGGACATCTCTTTCCACAATATCCACGTGTCGTGTGGCTTTTACCCATGCATCACTCATTCTTACTCGTTCAGTTTTTTCTTCTTTCAGCTCAGATTCCATCTTTATCATCTTACACTCTGCCAAAGAATACTTCTGTTCAAGCATTACATATCGGGTAACACAAGCTTGAATTATTGCATCCTTTTGCTCCACGACCGCCTGTCGTTCTTCAGCCTGCTCTTTTAACTCATGAATACGATTTTGAAATTCTACATTTTGATCATATAATACCTCTAATAAACTCTCCTCAGGTACCTCTTCTTCCTCTTCTGCCTCACTCTCAGCTGTTACCTCTGCAACTATCTCGGGTGCAACTATCAATTCTTCACTCACCACATGGATATCTCTAATTCCTTCTTCGTATGTCATCACATTAGTGATTAGAGGTATCCCAACAGTCTCATTCACTTCATTGTTAGCATTCTCAGCAGCCATTCTCAAATACTGCCATAAAACAAGGGTTAATTAAACAAATTAACATATCACATAATATCCATATATTATGACCGATCAACCATTAAGCTTAGGTAGGACACACTAGCGAAAGATTTACTCATCTCTCCCCTCCTAGTTCTAATCCTGATCTCCGCCAGAGATCATGTCCCTAAGCTCTGATACCAAATGTGACGCCCCCAAAATAGGTCCATTACATCCAACCCATTCTGAGTCATCAAATACATGGTACAGAAAATAACTACAACTTTATTACAACAATTTTCGTGCAAAATACAACAACACATATGTTGTGAGTTTGTATACAAATATATATCAACTGTGACCCATGTCCCAACCGTGGACAGCACCTCATAATGACACCTTACATAAAGGTATAGTCGAAAACTGTTTTAGAAATTAGAATCTTTGGGAAGTGCTCAAGGAAACCTTCGTACATGGGAGGCCATGCGTCTAGGTTATTATAGATATCATATGGCCACGGAATTATCCTTGGTTGACCTAATAGACCCCAAAGAAAAACAAGAAGATTACTATCATATTCTTCCCAATGGCAAGTCTTCTCCTGACATATCATTATCTCCACTGTCTCTAATTGAGAGTTATATTTCAAATAGACTCCAAGATCATATATATAGTGCTGGTAGATATACTCAGCAAGTGGATGAGCACATCCATGTCTTATGATGACACGAGGTGGTATGTCATTAGACATCTTGTATGACAGTGGCAAAACACCCTTCCAACTTTGGGTTCGCTTCACCCTAGTTGATTCGTCAAATATAACAACTAAATGATGACCACCGTTCTATTCCCCTGTTATCCCCCGCTCGACCCAGCTACACTCGTATTACCTGAAAGGAATTGTGAAGCAAAAGGGTGAGCACAACTAGCTCAGTAAAGAATGTCATGACTAAAGATAAATAAATTATCAATAGCCTTCAACAGTAATAAATTAGAGATTTAGAACATATGGTATATGATAAAAATTTCAACCATAGTTGCAGCGGAACGAGCAATCCATTAGAAGAGTCAAATATACTATAAAGTCTATTATCTTCTCCATGTTAAAAGTCCACCAACAATGTTTTATCCCTGTAACATCAATCAACAATTCCTGTCCACAATCACATATATAACTCATAATCTTAATTGTTGTTCTAAATTCCTTTTCTCATTCAGGACGAAGATAATTTTCATCACTTGTCTTTACCTGAAATATCAAAGATCATGGTTATACCAAATCACAGTTCCTGTTCATAATCATACTAATAAATTCATCTTTGCACTACGGGCCAAAGATATTCATCAACAGTTCATCTTTGCACTACAGGCCAAAGATATTCAACAACAGGTCATCTTTGCACTACGACCCAAAGATATTCATCAACAATTCATCTTTGCACTACATGCCAAAGATATTCCTCAACAGTTCATATTTGCATTACAGGCCAAATATATTAATATCTCAAAGAAATATATAATCATTTCAGAATTTATATAAACAATAATTATAACCATGTTGATCAATTCACCTTTGCACTTAAGCTAAAGATATTCAATTATAAATTCAATGGTCATGATCATACCAGTCACAATTCAACTTTTCACTACTGGCCAAAGAGAACCCTAGTCATGATCATACCAATAATCTACCCATCTTTACACTCTAGTGAAAGAGAATTTCAACATCAGGGTTATAAAAATATTATATATGATAATAAAATCAATATAATCAATATATAGTTTTAATCTCCAGAGTAATATTCATAAATCAACTATAATTTGGTTAGAAAAAGAAACTAATTTTATCATGAATAGTAACTCATGAATAGTAACTTCGTGAATAGTAAATCATGAATAGTAACTCGTGAATAGTAAACCCGACTCCAAAAGGTAGAAATTTCACAATAAAATCCATACCAATATTTCGGTATAATGATATTGAAAGAATAATATTTTTTTAAGCTTATAAACAATTTATTTTAATTATTTACACTTTACTAAATAATGCATTTAATCATTCTAAAATGCCAAACTCATAAGATTTCATCACCAATAACCAAAACCCTCATAAAAAATCTGCATATACCTCATATATGATTCTCAAGCCATAAAATCATATTTTCCAATTTTCTTACTTCACATAACATATTTAATTCATTTACTCATAACTAGAATATTTTCATGAAAAATACTAAATCAGTTCCAAAAATATTTCTTTTCTGGGATTTAGCAAAATATAGTCCTATATTGAACATATATTTTTCTCATAATTTTTAAAAGTCATTTACTATTTTTTACATGGCCAAAACTACCGAATATTTAAACATTTATCATAAATTGTACTTTTATCCAAAAATTCCGAAATTCACAAGGTATAGTGATATTATATAGATGTACTCCCAATAAAAATTTCATCAATTTTGGAGTTAACCACAAGTAGTTATAAGCAGTTACTTTTAAAAATAGTTTTTTCTCATAAAATCCATAACTCCTAATCTATACATACAAAAATCGCCATTTTTGGACACAATTTACAAATCTCATCAAAATATCATTTTAAATTTTTCCAGAATTTTTGAAGGTTCAGAAGAATTTCGAAATAATAACCCTTAAAATCCCTTATAATCCCTTACCTCAAAAGAGTAGTACTTCTGACTGGAATAACGCTGAACGAACTTGCACCGTATAACAATACTCAAAGTATACTCAAAATACTCACAAGAATACGCTCGATTATATAGAGAGAGAAAACTTCAGTTTCTGGTGCGATTTTCAATTATAACCTAAGCACCCTATTTATAGAAAATTGCTTAGAACACCAAAGTAGAAAATTTAATAAATTAATATTATATATAATAAATCTTCTACGCACACTTGAAATCTGATTTCAGCTCAATAACCACATGCCACCTTCTAGAAAAAATAAGAAAAAAACATTTTTCTAATTTAAAATAATTTAAACTTCCAAAAATCAATTATTTCGGAGCTTCGGAACTTCAATAATTCACAATAAATATCCCTTTTGCCAGAAAATTCGAATCTTGCGAATTTTTATAGGAAATTCAATTCTCTACAACTTTGCAGAAGAAAGTTTTTCCAAATTCCAAACAGAAATTGACCGAAATTAACAAACGGACGATTTTACATGCTATAATCAAATTTCGGTCAATAATTGTGTCCACCAACACACAATATATGTGTTAAACATTTAATGCCACAAAAATACTCTTCCTCCTCATATACTCACATATTCCACATTCATTATAAAACATCACCGTTAATATATTATTAAAATAATATATTTAAATGAATTATTTTATCAGAAAAAGATAAAATTTTAATTTTCAACAATTGTCACATTAAAAATTTTCTCCATCTATATCCACATAAAATCAATATTTTCCTCATCATATGAATCAATAATTAATTATTCACAAATGATATTACAGAATCACAATATTAACAACCAGGCAGTTCCCAGGAAAGAGGGGGCTTTCCAATAAGAATTTCTCCTTACTGGCGCGCAATTAGGTGACCAAACCTCTCCTTAGATAGAACTTTCTAGACATTATCAATAATGTTATCTAATAATATTATTCAGATAATATGAATTATTGCTTCGATAATAAAAAATACTGTGTAATGACAACAACAGCAATATAAAATATCAACGCAGCAATTATTGAATCAATAAAATAAAATACTGAACAGTAATTACTGTAACCATTATTGAGTAGTGCATTCTTACCTAAGAATCAATAATTGGTGCAATACCGTGTGCTACTGTGTTTTAACCACCGAGTATTTTAACAGTATTTACGGTAACAACTACGCTGTTATTTTTAAAAACTTTAATTTGTCGTTTTCTTCATCCGACAGTTATTCTGTTACGGGGCCCACAAAAGGCTGCTCCGTCGTACGAATATTCCTCGACAGAAAGAATATTCTACGACCAAACGAATATTCCCCGACAACAATGAGTATTTTATAACCACTTGCTTATTTTGAAAAAAATTCATTTATCACCCTTAACTTTAACCTTCTATCAATTTAACCATTTACTGAATTGTAATTATAAGAAAAAGACCTAGACAGAAAATAAGTGTATGCGTTTGATATTATTGGGGTGAAATTTTGATGATTTCAAAATTCTATGAAGGATATAGGTTAATTATTCAGGATTAAGAATTTATGTGATTAAGTTCTGTGAATATGGTTATGTATGTGTGCTGAATGTGGTTAAGGGTCCAGGGTTGACCAGATTAATTATATATGTGTCAAACCCTAATCATATATTAAGAACTTTAACGTTCGGTTAGAAAACCATAGCGATTAATAAGAAATCCAAGAAACTGGTTCTGAAAACCCTAATGTCAGTTCCGGAAATCTAAAACCCTAATTCGGATATTAAAAACCCTAGATTGGGAATGCAATGATATGTATAAGGTTTAACGTTATTAATTATAAATTAATTAGGGAAAACCCTAATGAATTACCTGAAACCCGATTTGATTATTAGAAAATCATAATACCCGATCTGAAAATCCTAGTTTCAGATTTCGAATATTTGGAACCCTAATCTGGGAACTCAATGGAGAATTATAATGCTCAAGTGCTATTAAGTATAAGGTTAATTAGGGTAAAGCTTAATCAATTCGAAAACCCTAATCTTAAATTTTAAACCCTAATTATTCCGTCAAAAACCATATCATGCCATTGTGGATTTAACTACTATTTTAGCAATCCTAATTAGGATAAATTAATCCTAATTAGCAAGTTTAATTTATGATTAGAAAACCTTAGTATAATTAAGGGAATTCTAATTATAATTAGCAAATGATAATTTTTATATTAGAAACCCTAATTTTTGGGTTATAAATCCTAATCCGCGATTTTGACACTAATTGCTAAATTAGCAATTTTAATTAGGAAATATTAATCCTAATTAGCAAGATTTAAGTATGATTAAAGAATTTTAATGTAATTAGAAAATTCTAATTTATAAATGCTAATTTTCTAATTTTGAAAAACCTAAATTAGAAATTTTGGAAATTTAATTGTCAAAACCTAAAGGGTTCAAACCCTAAACCCTAAACGTTTTTCAAACCCTAAACCCTAAACGTTTTTCAAACCCTAAACCCTAAGGGTTTGGCTAATTGACAAAAATGTCATTAATTTTGTATAAAAAATGACCATAATGCCCCTTGTTGCATTATTGGAAATAATTGATGGTTGCTTGTAAATGTTGCCCTAAGGTGAGTTGTTCACCAACCCTAGACCTAGCCATGTGACAAAATCCATCCAACCAGCCGAAAATGATCATATCATAAGCAACATGTCAATTTTTTTTATAAATTAAAGAGAGAGAAATGCTACTTTATTTTTCATTTGAGCAAAAGCTTTCTCTCTCTAAGATTTCAAAATTTGAAAGAGAAATGGAGAGATAAGTTAAGATGATATCATATCTCAGCTTACCAAGAACAGATTCAAAGAATTAGATTCAAGAAATCAAGCTCAAAGGTATAAGAACCCTAATTTTAAAAATTCTTAGATTTGATGTTAAATGTTGTAAGTTGTTGTTGAAAGTTGTGTATTTGAGTGTCATTTGATGATCTAGGTTTTCAAAACTCAGATCCATATCATCTAGATGCTCGAATCTAAAGATTTAGCAAATCAGGAAAAGGTTGAAAAGTTGTCTGACAGCCATATGTCAGACGTCATAGATTTGTGTGTGTTAGATTTTTAGTGTGTTTGTTGTTTTAGATCTGTTCTATGCTATGTGGTCTTTATTCTGGAACTTTGTAAGACCCCGAAAATTTTTAAATAAAAAGGAATTTCCTTTATTTATTATTTTGAAATAGTAAGGGTGAATTTGATTAATGTGGTTAGTTACGGGTAAAATGCGCAAATATTTTAAATAAGCAGGTGGTTATAAAATATTCATTGTTGTCGGGGAATATTCGTTTGGTCGTGGAATTAATATTCGTACTGTCGGAGAATATTCGTACGACGGCGCAGCCATGTGTGGGCCCCATAACAGAAAGCGATTGGATGAAGAAAACGACAAAAATAAGTTGTTTATAAATAACGGCGTAGTTGTTACCGTTAATACTGTTGGAATACTCGGTGGTTAAAACACAGTAATACGCGTTGTTGCACAGTAGCACACGGTATTGCACCAATTATTGATTCTTACGTAAGAAGGCACTACTCAATAATTGTTACAGTAATTACTTTTCAGTATTTTATGTTATTGATTCAATAATTGCTGCATTGATATTTTATATTACTGTTGTTTCAATAATTGTCATTACACAGTATTTTCCATTATCAAAGCAATAATTCATATTATCTGAATAATATTATTTGATAACATTATTGGCAATGTCTAGAAAGTTCTGTCTAAGGAGAGGTTTGGTCATCTAATTGCGCGCCAGTAAGGAGAAATTCTTATTGGAAAGCCCCCTCTTTCCTGGGAACGGCCTGGTTGTCAGTATTGTGATTCTGTAATATTATTTATGAATAATTAAATTATTGATTTATATGATGAGGAAAATATTGATTTTATGTGGATATGGATGGAGAAAATTTTTAATGTGACAATTGTTGAAAATTAATATTTTATCTTTTTCTGATAAAATAATTCATTTAAATATATTATTTTAATAATATATTAACGGTGATATTTTTACGATGAATGTGGGATATATGAGTATATGAAGAGAAAGAGTATTTTTGTTGCGATGAATATTAAAAACAGATTTTGTGTGTCGGTAGACCTGTTTCTTGACTGAAAATTTGATTATAGCCTGTAAAATCACCCGTTTGTGGATTTCGGTCAATTTCTATTTGGAATTTGGAAAAACTTCCTTCTGCAAAGTTGTAGAGAATTGAAATTCCTATAAAAACACGCAAGATTCGAATTTTCTGACAAAAGAGCTATTTATTGTGAATTATTGAAGTTTCGAAGCTCCGAAATAATTAATTTTTGGAAGTTTTAATTGTTTTAATTAACAAAAACGTTTTTGTGTTGGTTAGCCTCATTAAAAACATGTTATGTTGCTGAAATCAGATCTGAAAGAGTGGGCGTAGAATTTTTAAAAAAATATATAATATTTTATTAAATTTTCTGCTTTGGTGTTCTAAGCAATTTCCTATAAATAGGTGCTTAGGTTAGAATTGAAAATCACACCAGAAACTGAAGTTTTCTCTCTCTATATTATCGAGCGTATTCTTGTGAGTATTTTGAGTATACTTTGAGTATTGCTATACGGTGCAAGTCATAGCCTATATCCGGTGTTTCAGCTAGAAGTACTGATCTTTCGAGGTAAGGGATGTTATTTTCTTCTCAAATGATATTATTTCTTTAATATCATGATGCTGAAATATTGGTTGGAAGTTTTTATCAAATTTGGAACTTTTTCATGTCGGGGTTACTATTCATGAGTTACTATTCACGAGTTACTATTCATGAGTTACTATTCACGAGTTAATATTCATGAGTACTATTCACGAAGCGTGAAGATGTTTTTTTGTGAAATTTCTATCTTTTGGTGTCGGAGTTACTATTCACGTATACGGCACTATTCACGTATACGACACTATTCACGAATACGGCACTATTCACCGAAAAATGAAATTTCTTCTTTTTGTCCAAAATATCTGTTCTGAATACTAGCTTTGATTGGATCTATGTTTTGATCATTCTTGAATTTTACTTCAGTATGATTATTTATGGAGTATTTTTGAACTCGGATTGTTTAAAGTACGAATCCTTAATATTTGTTATTTTGTTTCACTGGATTCGTTTCCTTTAAAATATTTTTCATCATCCTCAGTCCTAAATGATGGTGTTAATGAATATCTTTGGCCTGTAGTGCAAAGATGGTTGATTTTATTATTAATATCTTTGGCTCGTAATGCAAAGATGTACAGGTGTTGAGATGAACATGAACAATTGATGAATATCTTTGGCCTGTAGTGCAAAGATGAACAGGTGTTTAGATGAACATGACCGACTGATGAATATCTTTGGCCTGTAGTGCAAAGATGAATATTTGATTTGATTTGAGATATATATTGATTGATGTTACAGGGATAAAATATTGATGATGGACTTTTAAATTCATAGATGTTAGTAGATTTTATTCTCTACTTAACTCTTCTAATGAATTGTTGTTTCCGCTGCAGTTGTTGATCTAAAACTTGTTGTCTATTGTATTCTATCAGATTTTTCCCTGTTGAAGACTAACGATAATTTGTTGTATATTATCTTAGTCATAATATTCTTTACTGGGCTAGTTGAGCTCACCCTTTTCCTTGTTGTTCCATTTTTTTTCTCAGGAGGCGAGAATGTAGCGAGTACTAGACGGGGTATGGAATGAAGGTTCTAGAGAGAGTTGTTTAGTAGTCCTCACCATTTTTTTTGTAAAATTATGTATCAATAATTATGATGGGGATTTATTTGCATGTGGATATTGTCTAGATGACAATGTTTGTATTCAAACTCACAGCTTATGGGTTGTAAAAGTTGTAGTTGTTTCTGTACCATGTATTTGACAACTCAGAATGGGTTGGGTGGAATGGACCTATTTTGGGGTTGTCACAAACTTGAATCATAGTTAGATCATGCATATATTGGTAGATATGATCGGTTAAAGTGCATTGACCGAGCACGAAATTTGAATTCTGGGCAAACCCATAATTTTCAGATTTCTGACAACGATATTTAAGGCCATGAATCTTGTTGTTGTTTGCTTATTAGGCTGTGTTGTTGTTTTCAGGTTATAATATGGTATAAGAACTACTATATAAATCCTTTATAACGTTTAGATCGATTACAGAAACAAAGATATGCAAGGTCAAAATGCGTTGACCGAAATGGCTGATGAAGATTTTCTGGGTAACCCAGATCTTCAAGAACACTTCGTGACCCTTAGTTTGACCAGCTTTGATCTGTCATGTTTAATGTTTTTATGATGCTATGTTGTTATATAAATGAAGCCTGACATCAACACGACAAGATACAACCATTAATTTATACAAACAAAACCCAGAATCCAAATTATAAGGGTCGTGATATAGTACCATCGTCTGTTCTTTATTTTCTGGAAAACCCAGAAATGAAGAACATATATGTCAGACTTTTCTGGAGCTTGGAGCTTGGATCTTGGTTATGTAATGACCATGAAATCAGTTTGAGGTTGTAATGTTACATTATTACTACAATTCTAACACTTTAGCCAGCCCAGAAACGTAACAAATAAAGATCTACACCCGGTCAAACCTCATACCTCGGTGACTGATAAGAACACTCAAGAACAGCTGAAGAACACCAATAGCGACGGTTCTGTCGCTATAGGGCCTTTTAGTGACAGTTTTATTTTCTATTTTCCGGAAATTATTTAATAAAATGAAATAAATAGTTTTTAATTATTAAAAATACATAATAAATTCTGAAAAATTATTTTAAAGTCCGAAAAATAGTTTTTAATTATTTTCTGTATATTTCGAAAATATTTAGTATTTTTGGAATATAAAAGGTATTTATTTATTTAATTATTATATTAAATAAATTATTTTAAAATGATTTTAATTCATGAAAAATAATATTATGGTATAAGAAAATATTTTAAGTTATTTTTTATGACTTTTAATATTTTGGGATGAATTTCATTAATTAATCAATATTAATTATAATTAGTTTATTTAATTGATATATTAAATAAATTATGGGAAAATAGAATAAATAATTTAAAAATCATATAAAAATGATTTGAAGGTATAAAAATACTTTGGTATATTATAATTATATTATAATATTAGGTTATGATTTTTATTAATATTTTATATTAAATGAATATTAATGATTAAGGAATTATGTGGTATTTAATTCATTTAAATACAGTTTTAATGATTGAAAAATGTTGATAAATGATATTAATTATCTAAAAATTATTATAAGTCCTTCAAAATTATTTTGACTAATAAGATAATTATCTGTGATAATTGTTAAGTGTTTAGGCAGAGTTTAATTGAACTTAAACTCGAGTGTTGACCGACTAGACCGTCAGGATGTTAGAATTGTGTCGGTTTCAAGTTAAACTGAAATAGTTTGACCTAATACCAAGTCTTATGTGTTGTATAGACTGATAGGCTTATGTGCTATGTGTTTAGGTTATTCTGTGGATATGTATATATAACAGTATTATATTGTGATGATATTATTCTAATATTGGAGATCTATATTACTAATATTATGTCTTCAGGTAAAGCTTTATAAATTGCGTTGCGGTAATCAACGGTTCAGGCAAGTTTCTTTTTACTAAACTCTAATAAGAGTGTTTTATTCAAGCTTATGGTTAATCATTGCTGATTGCCACGAAAATTATACTCTGTACATCTTGCATATATAAGTTAGGTATGAAAGGCTGATCACCTTCATTACCAGTTGGTTCAGAAATGTTTGTTCATGTTTAAAACTTGTTCAGTCAAAAGTTTGTTCATGCTAGTTCTCAATTATATTGATGAATTATAGCCATCTTATTATTCATACTCTTCAATCATGATATATAGTTATATTATTGAACTTAAACTTGTTGGGCAACTTTCATGCTCACCCTTGCTATATCATGATAAAACATTGCAGATAAGGCGAACGTGTTCGGATATAGGAAAAAGATAATGCCAAGTTCAGCTTGGGATATAAAGTGCGGCTAGTTTGTAATAGTGTATTTTGATAAATGTGTTGTATTTTAGATAGTTTATGAATTGTGTAAAAGTTAAGGTTACTCGACCTTGGGGATAAGTGTGTAAAGTTTAATGTATAAACAATTTATGTTTATATCTTCCGCAAATAGTTATAGAAATAGTATACCGGATCCGCGACGATTTGGGACCCGGATTTCGGGATGCTACAGCTAACAAATTCCCTAGTACAATGAATACTGAGCTCACTACGAGGCTAAGGGAAATTATCAAAGATATTTTGAAGAGTATATCAAACAGAGTGAGATCCATTTCCAGGTTGCTGCCAAACAAAGAGAGGTTGTGCTTGAAATGCAGAAAAACCAAGATCGTCAACATCAAATTATGCTAGACAATATTCTCAACTTAAAAGCTTATGTCTATGACTTCCAGAAATCTTTTGCCAATCAGGAGCAGCATAATGATATGATTCTGACAGTCCTCCAAAATAAAGAAGCTAGAGCTGAAAAACTGATCAAGGAGAATAGAGAGGACATTGTTCAAACCCAAAGCCAACTGAATGAACTTGTTCAAGGAGTTAATCGGTTGTCTGTCGATATTCGAACCCTTGATGCTGACATAAAGGGGGAGAATAATAAAAGGAAAGGAGATCAAGGCGGTCAAGGCAGAGGAAGAGGTTATGAAACTCAAGAAAGGGAGAGAAGTCAATTTCATGCTCAGACATCACGAAGCCCTCCTGTAAGACATCATCAGACTCAACGATCTGGTTAGCAGGAAATTATAACAGCTATTCCTCTGAGTCATAAGGAGCCAACTCCTAGCTCACAAGACGTGTCTACGGTACGCATAAGAATGCCAATTGGAGATCCTGTATTCATGCGCAGACATGAAGATAATTCAGTTCTAAGTCTAAACAAGATGGAAGAGCTAGCAAGGAATGAGGAAGCTCAAAGGAAAAGAAGGGTTGAAGAGTATGTCAATCCTCCTCCACAGAAGAGACCAAGAAAACAGAGATAAGTTGAGAGTTTAATGTTTTATTGATGTAATGCTATATTGTAATATCTTCTGATCATCAATAAATTCATGTTTATTCTCTAGAAATTTCAGCTGCTCACTGAAATACTAAGTCATGTTTAAATTTCCTGCAAATGCATCTAGTCACTAATAATCATGACAACACATCTCCTTGGTTATGTCAACATCAAATGGGGGGAGATTGTTGGGAGAATACATATTATGATTTGATGTTTTAATGCATGTGTTCATGATTATTTGTAAGGTCCTTAAATGAATATATGTACAAGGACTTAGTGATAGATCAAAATTGTTAGGCTGATCTAAGCTTTCAACGTGTATCATTCTGTTAAAGAATGTATAGATAGAAAGATCAAAATTGTTAGGTTGATCTTAAGATGTAATAGATTAGTCTTGAAGAAATCATAGTGCATCAGTTTGATTAACATTGCAGAAGTCAAGGCAAAAAATATAGAGCCTGAAGATCGTAGTGTGCCTGCCTTGAAGGAGACTCTTCGGACTTCGTAGAGTGGTCCCAACAATTGTCGAGCTAACTCCACGATCGTAGTGTGCTGAAGGAAACATGAAGTTTACAAGTCAACGATCGTAGTGTGCTCTAGGGAACGTAAAGTCAACAACACGAGCAAGAGAAGATCGTAGTGTACGAAGGCTTTAAAGGGAAATCGTAGTGCTCTCAACTAATAGCATCGTAGTGTGCAAAGATGTAAAAGACACTACGATCTAAATTATAGAACACCACGATCCAAATCGTAGAGCATCATCTGTCTCACGTCAGAAAACGTCAAGCCGAATGATCTGTGTTTTCAACAAGTGAGGAATGGATCCCAGATGTTGCAGTACTCATCAGTCCCAGATTGTATGAAATATCCTTAGTATGCAACAAAGAAGCGTATTGAAGAAGCTAAGGATAGTACTATGGGTAAGAGGGACAAAACACCTTTTCAGGTGGTAGGTGAGAAAGCAGCCTGCAGTGTCAGTGGGCCAGAATGCAGAATTTAGAAGATGTGCAAAAATGTCTCCATCACAGTACAAAAAGTTCAGATGCATTTAATGCCACAACGGATAGATTCAATGGATAGTTTTCAACATCACATATATACAGATCAGACAGATGAGAGAGAAATAAACAAGCATTAATCAAACAACGTGAACATCTCTCTCAAGCTCAACTCTACGATCTGAGATATTGCAAAGCTTGCTTAGCTACTCAGTTCTTAACGAACCAGTGCTTACACAGCAACTGAGTAGCAACCATCAAGAACTCAACAACTATCAATCAACTAAAGAAGTATACCAAGTCTGTTGGACTTGAAGAGTTCGTAGTGAACTATAAGAAAGCCAAGTCTGCTAGACTTGAAGAGTTCAAGAGTGAACTAGAGAAGTTCCTAGACTGCTGGTCTAGAAGGAATCTGTGTGATTCAGAAGATTGTAAAAGACATCCTTAGTGGACATCCTACTCGTTGAGTAGAAGAGTGGACTAAGAGCTTTGAGTGCTCTGAACCACTTAAAAACAATTATGTCGTTTACATTCATGCTATAACTGCTATAACTGCTATATCTGCTATAACTGCCTTACTCGCTCATAACTCCATTGCTTGGTAAAGAAGATTAAAACAAATACTAATTCCGCAAAGTTTTAATCATTATCTAAGAACAAGTTAAAACGAAAAGATTTTCAAATATCTATTCAACCCTCCCTTCTAGATAACTTGTGCCTACTAGGAACTAACATAATCTATTAAATTGCTTTAACACATAAATCACTACCACATAATTATAATTTCCTTTATAATTATAATTTTATTTAACCAATTAACACCTTATTTTAAAATCAAATTCCAATTAAAATATTATCATTCATTTAATCATTATAAGCTCTCTAGCTTAACTATTAAATTAAATTGGTATATAATCTCATAACAATTAATTTTCGTAACTCCTTAATTATTTACTTAACAAATAATTAACAAGATCAAATCAAATCAAATTGAAGAATTATTTATTCAACAATAACCATATCCATTAAATACTTATATAATTCAATAAATATTTAATACTATAATTTAAAATTCTGGAATGTTATAGTGTGTACCTGGTATATCGAAGAGGTGAGGATACCTTGGTTTCATTTTAGATTCTAACTCTCAAGTCATTTCCTCAACATCGTGGTTTCTCCACAAAACTTTGACTTGAGGTATAACTTTAGAGCGTAGAATATGATCCTTCTTAACCAAGATTTTAACATGTAGCTCTTCATACGTTAAATATTCCTCTATCTCGTCTGGTTCTAATTCAATAATGTGGTTTGGGTCTTTCACATATTTACGTAACATAGATATGTGAAAAACGTTATGAACACGAGACATACTTGGCGGTAAGACGAGTCTATAGGCCACAGTTCCTACTCGATCGAGGATTATAAATGGGTCAATGAATCGAGGATTGAGCTTTCCTCTCTTTCCAAATCTCGTAACTCCTTTCCATAGAGCAACACGTAACAACACATGATCTCCAATATAGAATTCCACGTCCTTTCGATGAAGATCAGCATAACTCTTTTGTCGATCTTGTGAGGTTTTTATACGTTGTCAAATCGTTTGAATCTTTTATGTAGTCATACGTACCAAATTTGGTCCCAACAACGTTGTTTCACCCACCTTATTCCAGCATACTGGAGAGCGACACTTTCTTCTATACAACGCCTCAAATGGAGCCACGCCAATACTTGCTTGATAACTATTGTTGTAGGAAAACTCCACCAATGGTAAAACTTGTCCCAACTTCCCTTGAAGTCAAGGACACAGAGTCTTAATAAATCTTCAAGAGTTTTAATAGTCCTTTCCGACTGCCCGTCCGTTTGAGGATGATATGCCAAACTAAATCGTAAATCTGTGCCCAATGCTTTTTGCAAACTAACCCAAAATCTTGAAGTGAATATTGGGTCTCGATCAAAAATTATGGTTACTAGCATACCATGTAATCTTACAATGTCATTTATGTACATACGAGCAAGACGTTCAAGTGTATAAGTTTCTCGTATCGGTAAGAAATGAGTAGACTTGGTCAATCTATCAACAATGACAAAAATCGCATCTATGCCTTGAGAAACCTTGGGAAGACCAGTAACGAAATCCATGGTAATGTACTCCCACTTCCATTTTGGAATTTCAAATGGTTGCAATGGACCTTTTGGCACTTGATGTTCCACCTTGACTCGTTGACAAGTTAGACACCTTGAGATAAACCCCGTTATCTCTCTCTTCATATTGCTCCACCAAAATGTATGTCGAAGATCACGATATATTTTGGTACTCCCAGGATGGATTGCAAACGGTGTGTTGTGCGCCTCCATCGTGATTTTATACTTTAAGTCAGAATAGTTAGGAACACAAAGTCTAGAGTTGACTCGAAATATTCCTTTTTCATCGATTCTTGCTTCCAAAATAGCATCTTCTTGCACTTTTTTCCTCATACGCGTCAGCTTCAGGTCTGAAGCTTGAGCAGCTTTAATTTTATCGATTAAAATGGGTTATGTTCGTATATTTGTCATCATCACATGGGTTACTGGAGTCTTTAACACTATCTCCATCCTTTGTAAGTCATATAAAATGGGCCTTTGCATTTACAATAATGCAGTCGTAACCGTATATGATCTTCTACTCAATGCATCAGCTACTACGTTCGCTTTTCCATGATGGTATTGAATGGTATGACCGTAATCTTTCAATATCTCAAGCCATCGTCGTTGCCGCATGTTGAGTTCATTTTGAGTGAAGAAATATTTGAGGCTTTTATGATCCGTATAGATCTCCACCTTCTCTCCATACAGGTAATGCCTCCAAATCTTAAGCGCAAAAACGACAGCTGCCACTCTAGATCATAAGTATGATAATTCCTCTCATATTCTTTGAGTTGTCATGAGGCATAGGCTATAACTTTCCCATGTTCCATGAGAACACATCCTAACCCTTTGCCTGAAGCATCACTGTAGATGACAAATCCCTCCGAGCCAGATGGTATTGTCAGAACAGGCGCTGAAATAAGCCTCCTATTGAGTTCTTGAATACTCTTCTCACATTCTTTGCTCCAACCGAATTTTGTATCTTTTTTAGTCAACTGAGTTAATTGAGTAGTGATTCGAGAAAACCCTTCTACGAATCTCTGATAATAACCAGCTAAGTCGAGAAAGCAGCGTACTTCAGTCACTGACTTAGGTTGCTCCCAGCTTTGAATTGCTTCAATCTTTGCTGGGTCAACAGATATTCCATGAATTGATATCACCTGCCCAAGGAATGCTACTTCCTCAAGCCAGAACTCGCATTTCTTCAACTTGGTATATAACTTGTTTTCACGAAGCTTTTGGAGTATCAGCCTCAAGTGTTGCTCGTGATCTTCATGGCTTTTGGAGTAAATGAGGATGTCATCAATAAAGACGACTACAAAGTGATCCAAATATTCCTTGAATACTCGGTTCATCATATCCATGAAGGCAGCAGGAGCATTAGTCAATCCAAAGGACATGACTAGGAATTCGTAATGCCCATACCGAGTTCTGAAAACAGTCTTTGGAATGTCATCAATTTTAATCTTCAACTGATGATATCTGGAACGAAGATCAATCTTTGAAAAGAATTTGGGTCCTTGCAACTGGTCAAACAAGTTATCAATGCGAGGCAACGGGTACCTATCTTTGATGGTGACGTAATTCAACTCCCGATAATCAATACAAAGTCGCATACTTCCATCTTTCTTCTTCACGAATAGAACAAAATCACCCCAAGGAGATGTACTAGGATGAATGAAACCGATGTCTAACAATTCCTATAGTTGGGTTTTTAACTCCTGAAGTTCAATAGGAGCCATTCGATATGGGGCTTTAGAAATTGGTTTTGTACCGGGTTCAAGGTCGATACCAAACTCGATTTCACGCTCCGGGGGTAGGCCAGGAAGTTCTTCGGGGAATACATTAGGGAATTTATTAACAATAGAAATATCATTCAAATCTGACGTATTTTTGTTTAAATCTGTGACATGAGCTAAGAAATCTTGACATCCATTTTTTAATAAACGAATAGTTTTATGGCTTGAGATGACCGTGATTGATTTTAATGGTTTGGTCGCCTGAATTCGCATAATAGGTTGATTTGGAATATGAAAGCTAACAACCTTATGAAAATAATCAATTTTAGTATGATGAGTAGTTAACCAATCAATCCCTAGAATCACGTCAAATGCAAGTATTTTTAAGGAAATAAGATCGACAGGTAATGTGAGGCTACCGATTTGAACCGAACAAGACTTATAAACAGTGGATGTAGTGAAGGTTTCTCTAAACGGAGTTTCAACAGATAAGTCAAAGTCTAATTTCTCCAGAGTCAAATTTAAACGTTAAGCGCAAGTAGGAGAAATAAAAGAATGGGTAGAACCGGTATCAAATAAGGTATATACTTCGATAGAGTTGATGATTAGCTTACCCGTGATGACCTCGTTCGGGTTCCTTGCTTTCTGGGAGGTCACAACAAACGCTCTCCCTTGAACTACTGGTTTTGACTTGTCTGGGACGGCATTTGGTGTCATCGTTCCAACTGGACTTGGCTTCCTTGTACAGCAAAATCTAGCTAGGTGACCTTCTCTTCCACAATTGTAACACGTTTTGGACTGCTGCGCACAGTTTGGACTGATATGTCCCTCCCCTCCGCATTTGAAGCATATGATAGGTGGTCGTTCTCCTTCCTTAACCACGGGTGCTGATGCTGACGTCTTTCCATCATTGTTGAATCTCCTCTTCTTGAAATGTCCATTCTTATTATCTTGGCCATGATTACCACCGAAGTGGTTACCATTTCTGGCATGTTAATTTCCTCCACGTTTGTTGTCACCGCTTCGATGACTGCTACCACTGGTATTATCATTTTGTCGGCTGCTTTCTCTTAGTTGACTTGACTCGTTATCGCGCTCCAATAACTGAGCCCTATTTACAACATCTGAATACAAACACAATTTATGAGAAATTAGATATTGACGTATCTTGGGTTTCAAACCACTTATAAACATCCACGTTATTCTATCCTCATTGTCAACCAAGTGAGACACAAACCGGGATAACTCGGAAAACTTAGCTTCGTACTGCGACATGGTCATATTATTCTGCTCCAACTTGATGAACTCTACCTCTTTCATGTGATGAATACTTACGGGAAAGTACTTGTCTTTGAATAGTTCTTGGAACTTCTCCCAAGACACTTCAGTGCGGCAGGTTGAGTACGCTTTACTGATTTCCACCAGTAATCTGCCTCTCCTCGCAACATAAAGGTGGCAAAGAGAACCTTTTGCTCCTCGGAGCATCCCAAGACATCAAATATCTTGGTGATCTGCTTTATCCACATCTCCGCCTTAAGTGGTTTTGGCTCTCCAATAAACTCTGGTGGTCCCAGCTCCTTGAACTGTTTAGCGGTGACCGTCCGAGAGTTGCCAGTGTTTTCACCTGCATTTTGGACAGAAGTCTCTCTTGCCTGATGTTGTACGAATTACAGAAAACTCCTAAACATTCTGTTGTTCGCCATTTGGTCAGTGTTGTTGTTCACCTGAGGATTATTGCCTTCCTAATGCACATTATCCTGGGTGTTGATCTGTGGTGACTCAACGGTCTCCTGTGCTCAATTGCTATTTTCAACATTCTCGGATGTCATTTTCAAATACTGCCACAAAACAAGTGTTAATTGACATGTCACATATTATCCCTATACTCTGACCGACCAATTAAATACCAAATACACTTAGGTAGGTCATACTAGCGAAGGAATTCCCCGTCTCTCCCCTCCTAGTTCTTGTCTCACATCTTAGCCAGGGATCATATCCCTAAGCTTTGATATCAATTGTGACACCCCCAAAATAGGTATACATTACCCATCTTGAGTCGCCAAATACATGGTACAAAATTCAAATACAACTTAATTATACAATAGTCGTGTAAAATACGACAAAAAATAATCTAAGAGTTTTAATAAGAATATTGTCATCTAGACAATATCCACAATCAATGGAGTCATCATTACATTTATTGTCACACTGTTTTATAGAATAGTGAGGACTACTAAAACAACCATCTAGACCGTCAATCCGTTCCCCGACTCGTCCCAGCTATATTCTCATTTCCTGAAGAGAATAGTGAAAGAAAGGGTGAGCTCAACTAGCCCAGTAAGAAATATTATGACTAAGATAATGCATAATAATTTATCGTTAGCCTTCAACAGTGTTAAACTGATAAAATATAACAAACATCAAGTTTAACTGCAGCGGAACAAGCAATCCATTAGAAGAGTCAAGTAGAGAATAAAATTTACTATCTTCTATGATTTAAAAGGTTTTTCATCACTTTTATCGCTGAGACTCAGCTTAATAAATAAACCACATCATCCCTGCACTACGGCCAATGATATTCATTAGTATCACGACCACAAATTATACATGCACTACGGGCCAAGGATATTCGTGTATTCATCAATGATCATGATCATGCCAACAACTGTCCATCAATACACTACGGCCAATGAAAACTTTTACCACATCATTTGTAACATTACGGTCATGATTATACCGAATAATCCCTGGTCATAATCACACCAAGTCCATCTATGCACTACAGGCCACAGATGACTTTCAACGTATTATAAACATGAGGATGATGACAATGATATAAGAATTCAATAAAACTAGTTCAAGGATAAATTTTTAAAGATTTATAATTTAATTTATCCTGAAATCAATAACGTCCAAATTGTCAACATGATACTGTTTTGTGGAGTAAAATTCAAGAATGATCAGAAGAATATTTCCATGAAAAGATACTGGATGAAGCGCAAATATCCAGGATATTCTACTAATTTCATGGAGTATAGAAGCCAAAACTTTAACCAATTGAGTATAATAGAATATATGAAACTGCAAATAGATTTTTGTCCGCCATGCGGTAATCCACATAGACAGATCATTTACATAATTTAATAAGGAATGAATACGAATGATCATTCACCATGCATGCGGTAATCCACATAGACAAGTTATTCCAACATAATAATAAAGAATGGAACCAGGTTATGCATAATCCACACAGACAGGATATTCCAACAAAATAATAAAAGATAGAACCAGGTCATGTGTAATCCACACAGACAGGATATTCCAACAGAATAATAAAGAATGGAATAACAATAGAATTCACCAGGCATGTGATATACCACATAGACGGGTTATTCCAACAGAATAATAAAGAATAGAATAACAGAAGAATTTCACCATGTATGCGGTACTTCTCATAGATAGGTTATTCCAACATAATAATAAAGAATGGAATAACAACTCTTACAAGTATTGAAAGAAACTAACCCTCTTCATGAATATGAAAGAATAATACCCCTTACCTTAGAAGAAGAGTGGATACTGGAATAGTGAGGTAGCAAACTTCTCTTCTTCTTTCTCTCTATAATTTTTCTCTATAATAATTGCTCTATAGCTTTAGTAAATTGGTGAGAAATGAAAGAAGAATGAGCTTCAATTTATAAGAAAATATAGTTTCGATAATTGCACGTTTTGGGGCTCAAAATATTACAGTATAATATCTTCCTCTTTTTCTTCATTTTTAATTTAGTCCTGCAAGTATTATCAAACTTGCACCACCTCCCCTAATAGTAAATAATGTGAATTAATAGTTCATTCATGTGACTTAATAGTATAATCTTGTGAAAAAACTAATTACAGTATAGTACCTTCATCTATACCTCCATTTTTAATTTAGTCATGCAAGTATTATCAATCTTTCACCACCTCCCCTAATAGTACATGAATTTGAATCAATAGTACACACATGTGAACAAATAGTTATAAGCATGTGAAATAATAGCAATTAATTGCTCATTTATCTGATTAATTACTCGATTGGTCAATATAAGCTCCAAACATCAATTATTATCGAAATAAATGTTAATTTCCACTAACACTAATAATTCCAACACAATGGAACTATCAAATTCATCTTTAATCAACACAACTTATTCATCACTATTATTATAACTCACAATATTTAACAACAAGATCGTTCCCAGAAAAGAGGGGGCTTTTCGATAAGAATTTCGTTTTATTGGCGCGCAATTAGGTGACCAAACCTCTCCTTGACAGAACTTCTAGACATTGTCAATATTGCAAATAATAATATGAATAACTTTGTCGTCTCAATTATTGATTTAATAATAATAATTATTATGCAGATGATATTGTGACAATAATTGAATCAATAATATGAGAGATATGATGCAACAATTACTGTAGCAATAATTGAGTATAACTGAGTAACTTCTCACGTAAGCATCAATAATAATAACCGTGTGCTACTATACAACCACACGTATTACTGTACTTTTACTACCGGGTAGTTCAACAGTTTAACGGTAAAACTTTCGCCGTTATTTTTATAAAAAGATAATTCTGTCGTTTTCTAACTACGACAATACTTCCGTTGTGGGGTCCACCAATGATTGCGCCGTCGTGCAAATATTCCTTGTTAAAACGAAAATTCCCCGACCAATCGAATAGTATATAACCACTTGCTTACTTTGCAAAATTTGAAAATATTACCCACAACTATAACATTATATCAAATTCATACCATAATATTCAAAAATATATTTTGAGAAAATTATTCTTTATTCATAAAAGTTGGGGTCTTACAGTCACCGCTAAACAGTTCAAGGAGCTGGGACCACCGGAGTTTATTGGAGAGCCAAAACCACTTAAGGTGGAGACGTGGATAAAACAGATCACCAAGATATTTGATGTCTTGGGATGCTCTGAGGAGCAAAAGGTTCCCTTTGCCACCTTCATGTTGCGAGGAGAGGCAGACTACTAGTGGGAATCGGTAAAGCGTACTCAACCTGCCACACTGAAGATGTCTTGGGAGAAGTTCCAAGAACTGTTCAACGATAAGTACTTTCCCAAAATTATTCATCACATGAAGGGGGTAGAGTTCATCAAGCTAGAGCAGAACAATATGACTGTGTCACAGTACGAAGCTAAGTTTGCCGAGTTGTCCCGGTTTGCATCCCATTTGGTTGATAATGAGGAGAGAATGACGCGGATGTTTCTAAGAGGTTTGAAACCTGATATACGTCAATACTTAATTTCTCACAAACTGTGTTTGTATTTAGATGTTGTAAATAGGGCTCAGTTATTAGAGCGCGATAACGAGTCAACATAACCAAGAGAAAGCAGCCGGCAAAATGATAATACCAGTGGTAACCGTCATCGAAGCGGTGACAACAAACGTGGAGGGAATCAACATGCCAACACTGGTAACCTCTTCGGTGGTAATTATGGCCAAGACAATAAAAGTGGACATTTCAAGAAGAGGAGATTCAACAATGATGGAAAGACATCATCACCATCACCCGTTGTTAAGGAAGGATAACGGCCACCTATTATATGCTTCAAATGCGGAGTGGAGGGACACATCAGTCCAAATTGTGCTCAGCAGTCCAAAACGTGTTACAATTGTGGAAGAGAAGGTCACCTAGCTAGATTTTATCGTACTGGGAAGCCAAGTCCAGTTGGAATGGTGACACCAAATTCCGTCCCAGACAAGTCAAAGCCAGTAGTTCAAGGGAGAGCGTTTGTTGTAACCTCCCAGAAAGTAAGGAAACCGAACGAGGTCATCAAGGGTAAGCTTATCATAAACTCTAGCAAAGTATATAACTTATTTTATACCGGTTCTACCCATTCTTTTATTTCTCCTACTTGCACTCAACGTTTAAATTTGACTCCGGAGAAATTAGACTTTGACTTATCTGTTGAAACTTCGTTGGGAGAAACCTTCATTACATCCACTGTTTATAAGTCTTGTTTGGTTCAAATCGATACCCTCACATTACCTGTTGATCTTATTTCATTGAAAATACTTGCATTTGACGTAATTCTAGGGATTGATTAGTTAACTACTCATCATGCAAAAATTAATTATTTTCGTAAGGTTATTAGTTTCATATTCCTAACCAACCTATTATGCAAATTCTAGCAACCAAACCATTAAAATCAATAATTGTCATCTCAATCCATAAAGCTATTCGTTTATTGAAAAATGGATGTCAAGCTTTCTTAGCTCATGTCACGGATTTAAACAAAAATACGTCAGATTTGAATGATATTTCTATTGTTAATAAATTTCCTGACGTAATCCCCGAAGAACTTCCTGACCTACCCCCAGAGTGTGAAATTGAATTTTGAATCGACCTTGAACCCGGTACAAAACCCATTTCCAAAGCCCCATATTGAATGGCTCCTATTAAACTTCAGGAGTTAAAGACCCTACTGTAGGAATTGTTAGACATCGGTTTCATTCGTCCTAGTACGTCTTCTTGGGGTGCTCCTATTCTATTCGTGAAAAAGAAAGATGGGAGTATGCGACTTTGTATTGATTATCGGGAGTTGAACCATGTCACTGTCAAAAATAGATATCCGTTGCCTCGCATTGATGACCTATTTGACCAGTTGCAAGGCGCCAAATTCTTTTCAAATATTGATCTTCGTTCCGGATATCATCAGTTGAAGATTAAAAGTGATGACATTCCAAAGACTACTTTCAGAACTAGGTACGGGCATTACAAATTCCTAGTCATGTCTTTTGGATTGACTAATGCTCATGCTGCCTTCATGGATATGATGAACTGAGTATTCAAGGAATATTTGGATCACTTTGTGGTCGTCTTTATTGATGACATCCTCATTTACTCCAAAAGCCATGAAAATCATGAGCAACACCTGAGGCTGATACTCCAAAAGCTTCATGAAAATAAGTTATATGCCAAGTTAAAGAAATACGAGTTCTGACTTGAGGAAGTAGCATTCCTTGGGCACGTAATATCAAATCACGGAATATCTATTGACCCAGCAAAGATTGAAGCAATTCAAAGCTGAGAGCAACCTAAGTCAGTGACGGAAGTACGTAGCTTTCTTGGTTTAGCTGGTTATTATCGGAGGTTCATTGAAGAATTTCTCGAATCGCTACTCCATTAACTCAGCTGACTCGAAAAGATACAAAATTCGGTTGGAGCGAGGAATGTGAGAAGAGTTTTCAAGAACTCAAGATGAGGCTCATTTCAGCACCTGTTTTAACAATACCAGTTGGTTCAGAGGGATTTGTCATATACAGCTATGCTTCAGGCAAAGGTTTAGGGTGTGTTCTCATGCAACATGGGAAAGTCATAGCCTATGCCTCACGACAAATCAAAGAATATGAGAGGAATTATCCTACTCTTGATCTAGAGTTGGCAGCTGTCATTTTTGCACTTAAGATTTGGAGGCATTACTTGTATGGAGAGAAGGTGGAGATCTATATGGATCATAAAAGCCTCAAATATTTCTTCACTCAAAAGGAACTCAACATGCGGAAACGACGATGGCTTGAGCTATTGAAAGATTACGACCATACCATTCAATACAAACCTAGAAAAGCGAATGTAGTAGCTGACACATTTAGTAGAAGATCATATGCGGGTACGAGTGTGATATTGTCAATGCAAAGGCCCATTTTGTATGACTTACAAAGGATGGAGATAGAGTTAAAGACTCCAGGGACCCATGTGATGGTGGCGAATATACGAGTAGAACTGACTTTTATCGATAAAGTTAAAGCTGCTCAAGCTACAGACCAGGAGCTGATGTGTATGAGGAAGAAAGTGCAAGAAGGTGTTATTCTGGAAGCAAGAAACGATGAAGAAGGAATACTTCGAGTCAACTCCAGACTTTGTGTTCCTAATGATTCTGACTTGAAGTATAAAATCATGATGGAGGCGCATAGCACACCATTCGCAATCCATCCTGGGAATACCAAAATGTATTGTGATCTTCGACATACATTTTGGTGGAGCAATATGAAGAGAGAGATAGCAGGGTTTATCTCAAGGTGTCTAACTTGTCAACGAGTCAAGGCGGAGCATCAAGTGCCAAAAGGTCCATTACAACCACTTGAAATTCTAGAATGGAAGTGGGAGCACATTACCATGGATTTCGTTACTGGTCTTCCCAAGGTTTCTCAAGGCATAGATGCGATTTGGGTCATTGTTGACAGATTGACCAAGTCTGCTCATTTCTTCCCGATACGAGAAACTTATACACTTGAAAATCTTGTTCGTATGTACATAAATGAGATTGTAAGATTACATGGTATGCCGGTAACCATAGTTTCTGATCGAGACCCAAGATTCACTTCATAATTTTGGGTTAGTTTGCAAAAATCTATGGGCACGAATTTACGATTTAGTTCAGCATATCATCCTCAAACGGACGGGAAGTCGGAGAGGACTATTTAAAATCTTGAAGATTTATTAAGACTCTATGTCCTTGACTTTAAAAAAAAGTTGGGACAAGTTCTTACCATTGGTGGAGTTTTCCTACAACAACAGTTATCAAACAAGTATTGGCATGGCTCCATTTGAAGCGTTGTATGGAAGAAAGTGTCGTTCTTAGTATGTTGGGATGAGGTGGGTGAAGCAACGTTGTTGGGACCAGAGTTGGTATGTATGACTACGGAAAAGATTCAAACGATCCGACAACGTAAAAAAACCTCACAAGATCGACAAAAGAGTTATGCTGATCTTCATCGAAAGGACGTGAAATTCAATATTGGAGATCATGTGTTGTTACGTGTTGCTCCATGGAAAGGAGTTATGAGATTTGGAAAGAGAGGAAAGCTCAATCCTCGATTCATTGACCCATTTATAATCCTCGATCTAGTAGGAACTGTGGCTTATAGACTCGCCTTACAGCTAAGTATGTCTCGTGTTCATAACGTTTTTTATGTATATGTTTCGTAAATATGTGAAAGACCCGAACCACATTATTGAATTAGAACCGGACGAGATAGCGAAAGATTTAACGTATGAGGATGTACCTGTTAAAATCTTGGATAAGAAGGATCGTATTCTACGCTCCAAGGTTATACCTCAAGTCAAAGTTTTGTGGAGAAACCACGATGTTGAGAAAATGACCTAGGAGTTAGAATCTGAAATAAAGTCAAGGTATCCTCACCTCTTCGACATACCAGTTAAGCACCCTAATTTCGAGGACGAAATTTCATAAGAATTGTAAGACCCCAACTTTTATGAATAAAGATTATTTTTTTTCGAAATATATTTTTGAATATTATGGTGTGGATTTGATATAATATTATAGTTGTGGGTATTATTTACAAATTTTACAAGGTAAGCAATTGGTTATATAATATTCGATTGGTCGGGGAATATTCGTTTTAATAGAAAATATTTGTACGACGGCACAATCATTGGTGGAACCCACAACGAAAGTATTGTCGTAGTTAGAAAACGACAGAATTATCTTTTTATAAAAATAACGGCGAAAGTTTTACCGTTGAACTACCCGGTGGTAAAAGTACAATAATACGTGTGGTTGCATTGTTGCACACGGTATTGATTATTGATGCTTACGTGAGAAGTCACTCAGTTATACTAAATTATTGCTACAATAATTGTTGCGTAATATCTTTCATATTATTGATTCAATAATTGTCACAATATCATCTGCATATTATTTCATATTATTAAATCAATAATTGAGACGACAAAGTTATTCATATTATTATTTGCAATATTGACAATGTCTAGAAAGGGTTGTCAAGGAGAGGTTTGGACACCTAATTGCGCGCCAATAGGGAGAAATCCTTATCGGAAAGCCCCCTTTTTCCTGAGAATGACCTGGTTGTTAAATATTGTGAGTTATAATATTAATGATGAATAAGTTCGTGTTGATTAAAGATGAAATTGATATTTCCATTGTGTTGAGATTATCAGTGTTAATGGAAATCGACATCTATTCCGATAATAATTGATGTCTGGAGGTTATATTGACCAATCGGGTAATTAATCGGATAAATGAGCAATTAATGGCTATTAATTCACATGCTTATAACTATTTATTCACATGTATATACTATTGATTCACATGAATGTACTATTAGGGGAGGTGGTGCAAGATTGATAATACTTGCATGACTAAATAAAAATGAAGGAAAAGATGAAGGTATTATACTGTAATATTTCGAGTCCCAAAACGTGCAATTATCGAAACTATATTTTCCTATAAATAGAAGCTCATTCTTCCTTCATTCTCACCAATTCACTAAGACTCACAAGAGCATTTATAGAGATAGAAGCTTTAGAGAGAAAGTAGAAGAGAAGTCTGCTACCTCACTATTCTAATATTCAGTCATCTTTTGAGGTAAGGGATATTATTTTGTTCAGTATTCATAGGAATAATATTTTCCATCATACTCTGTAGTATGTGAGTAATATTATTTCATCTCGTGTTCCTGATTATACCATCATTCGGTTAAAGTATTGCTTCTATATTCCGTGAAATTTGTAGAATATTCTTGAAATTTGCGCTTCATTTAGTATTGATTCACAAGAATATTTTCTGCACATTCTTGTTAAATTTTAAGTTTTTCATGCCGGAGTATTGTCCATGAGTACTATCCATTTATACGGTACTATTCACAAAAGTACTATTCTCGGGTACTATTCATGAGTACTATTCACAGAGTACTATTCCCGAAGTACTATTCACGGGATACTATTCACTCAGGTACTATTCACCCAGAGTACTATTCATAACAAAAATGATTTCTTTTCGGTCCAAATCATTTTTGATACATTATCGTTCTTGAATTTTACTCCACAAAGCAGTATCATGTTGACAATTTAGACAATATTGAATTTTGGATAAATTAAATTATAAATCTTTAAAAATTTATCCTTGAACTTGTTTTATTGAATTTTTATATCATTGTCATCATCCTCATGTTTATATTATGTTGAAAGTCATTCGTGGCCTGTAGTGCATAGATGGACTTAGTATGATTATGACCAGGGATTATTCGGTATAATCATGACCGTAATGTTACAAATGATGTGGTAAAAGTCCTCATTGGCCCGTAATGCATTGATGGACAGTTGTTGGCATGATCATGACCATTGATGAATACACGAATATTCTTGGCCCGTGGTGCATGGATAATTTGTGGTCGTGATACTAAAAAATATCCTTGGCCGTAGTGAAGGGGTGATTCGATGATGTGGATTATTTATTAAGTTGAGTCTCAGCGATAAAAGTGATGAAAAATCTTTTAAATCATAGAAGATAGTAGATTTTATGTTCTACTTGACTCTTCTAATGGATTGTTTGTTCCGTTGCAGTTAAACTTGATGTTTGTTATATTTATCAGTTTAACACTGTTGAAGGCTAACGATAAATTATTCTGCATTATCTTAGTCATAATATTTCTTACTGGGCTAATTGAGCTCACCCTTTTGCTTTCATTGTTCTCTTAAAGAAATGAGAACGTAGCTGGGACTAGTCGGGGAACAGAGTGATGGTCCAGATGATAACATTAGTAGTCATCACTATTCTATGAAATAATGTGATAATAAATGTATTGAGGACTCCATTTGAGTTGAATATTGTCTAGAAGATAATATTCGTATTAAAACTCTCAGTTTATGTTTTGTCGTATTTTACACAACAGTTGTATTATTAAGTTGTATTTGAATTTTATACCATGTATTTGGTGACTCAAGATGGGTGATGTATACCTATTTTGGGGGCGTCACAGTAGTGTTATGCCTCGTTTGCATCTATATACAAAGGGTTTGATTTATATAAAAGTTCAATTTTAAACAAGATATAGGAGTGATGTGACGCCCCCAAAATAGGTATACATCACCTATCTTGAGTCGCCAAATACATGTTATAAAATTCAAATACAATCTTCTTTTATACAGTACGACAAAACGTAGCTGAGAGTTTCAACACAGATAATGTCTCGTAGATCAAAGTGTATTACTATAATTTTATCACCGGATATTTCAACAGTTCAACGTTAAAAATCTTGCTGTTATTTTTATAAAAGAGGTTATTTTTGTCATTTTCTATATCCCACAATTATTTTGTTGTGGGGTCCACCAATGATTGCGCCGTCGTACGAATATTCCCCGACCAAACGAATATTTTATAACAACTTGCTTACTTTATAAAATTTGCACATATCACCCTAACCTTTTATCAATCTAACCATTTACTGAATAGAATAGAATTATAAAAATATTGAATATTTTATTTCCATAAAATTTAGGGTCGTACATTCACTATGTTTTGAAATACTGTGATAATAATTGTAATGAAGACTAGATTTGAGTTTGGATATTGTCTTATTATGTACAGTGCAATATTTATATTCAAACTCACAGATTATGTGTTATCGTATTTTGCACGACAGTTTAATAGTTGTAAATATGGAAGTTTGCATTTGGATTCTGTACCATATATTTTGGCGAAAAATAACATGACATACATTGGAAAAAGTAGCACTATTAATTTTGACATTAGAATCACAACCATATTTTTTTCTTCCCTCTCCTCTATTTTATTGTTCAAAAAAAATTTGAATATTAAATAAAATAAAATAAAAATGATAATATAATAATTAAGATGAATAATTAATTGATGAATTTTTTTTAATAGGTGTATACTGTCAGGAATAAGCATGTGAATGTTATTCCTATTTATATATGATTTGATTATGATATATATGAATGAATATGCAAGTATGCTTGCATTAAAAAAAGTTGTAAAGTCCTTTGATAGATAATAGAAACATGTGTACAAGGACTTAGAATGAATTGATCAAGTATGTTAGGTTGATCCTACATAAGCAAAACAGCTTTGTAAAGTCCTTAAAAAGAAATGATGTCTAAGGACTATAAACATAGAAAGATCAAGCATGTTAGGTTGATCTTATGATGTAATAGATAGGCTTGTCTGATCGTCGACCACTGCACCAGAAATCGTAGTCTGCCAGGAGAGTCAAGGAAAGTCGAGAGTTATCAAGGCAGAATCGTAGTCTGCAAGATAGTAGTCTTGGAGTTCGTAGACTGCCAGGAGAGACGAGGAGAGGATCGTAGTGTGTCGAGGGGAACTTCCTCATGACCGTAGTCTGCTAAGGAAGTCATATTCAGAATCATAGAGACAGCCTGCCTACGAGCCCATAAATTATCTACAGAAGCCAAGTCAAGATTTGTAGACTACACTCAGAGTCGTAGAGTCTACTGATCACACCAGAGGCAAAGATCGTAGTCGAACAAGATCAGATAAAGACAACAAGCACAACGACAGAAATCGTAGAGTGCCAAGATCTGATCTCGGAGTCGTAGTGTCTGCACAGCCAAAGCTGAATCATAGAGTGCAGAACTAAAACCTCAACAGTTGTGCTCACAATGCCAAGGCATAATCGTAGAGCAAGTACAATTATCAACGAATGAGCACTCCCAGAATATCCAAAGGAATGAAGCCTCTGGTTAGCACTACAAAGATACATCCCATCCTAAAGGAAACCAGAGAGCACTCAACGAATGGCATGCAAGATAACAGAAGATCTAATCACCAACCCAACCAGCATTAAGATTGAGTTGTGAAGCCATTCGAGATGAAGTCTTCCACAATGAGATCAGAAGAAGACTTCAGAAACTGACGAAGGAAAGTTAGCAAGTGTAGTAACTGTCAAGCAGACAGAAGACAACGATCTTGGAAGCAACCAGGATCGTAGTGTTTGCCAAACAAAGAAAGAACTGATGAAGTGCATACAGAGATACTGGACAGCTTCTGAAGAACAAGGCTAAAGTGATTAAGCATTGGGTCAATCCATTAATGATAAGTGAACGGGAGATCACAAGGAAAAAGCGAGCTGGACACTCCAAAAATCTACAGTGTCTTGCTATTCAGAAGGGGACAGAACAAAGAAGTTAAGTCATCAGTATCTGAGTGCTATTGAGGCAAACAGAAGTGTTGAAGCACTGCACAAAAGAAGGAAGATGTGTTCTACATTGAAGATCCAATCAACACTCTTCAAGATCGTAGTGTTGACTCTACCAATCAACATGACACTACGATCAGGTCCTTGAAGACATGCATCAGAATCGTAGAGTTCGAATAGCTGAAGACTGAAGCATTGGTAACGGTTCAATCTGAAGGGTAATATTCGAATAAGAGCTTATTGAGAGCTTCGATGCAAAAGGACAACCTCTGATCGAGAAATCATAAGGAGGAAATAAAGTCTTCGACTTGCCCAAGACATTAAAGTGACATTACTGATGGGTAAGTGAAACAGTAGACTGCAGTGTCAGAGAAAGTATGACTTGTCACATCAGCAGTCTACCTCAGTCAACTCGAGATCTGTGAAGATATTTGAATAGCCTTCAACGGCTACTTTCCAACGGAAGGATTGGGAAGGAGTATAAATCAAAAAGAGCTTCAAAGATCGAGGGTTGCTGGAGTTGTCGGGTTTTAGAGTAACGGTGGACTATTCTAAACCATGTGAGATAGTGAGTCCGAAGGCTCACTCTACGATCCACCAAGAACACTTAGAGTCAGACAAAGAAAGAAGTAGAAGTGAGAGTTCTACAATGTAGAAGTGAGAGTTCTACTACATGAAGAGTGTTCTGAACTGCCGAGAGAAAGAAGAGCGTCATGTCATCTTGATTTCCATCATGGGAAGACTCTAAGTACCATAGAGAAGAGCTCACAGTCATCTTAGCAAGTCCGTCATTAGAAGGCATCGTGTGACAACCCGAGAATTTTGAATATTTTTAAAATTTTAATTAATTGATTTAAGGTTCAAAATTAGAACCTAGACAGAAAATAAGTGTATGCGTTTGATATTTTTAAGATAGAATTTTGAGGATTTCAAAATTCTGTGAAGGATTTAGGTGAATTATTCAGGATTAAGGACCGAGTGTTGATGTTCTGTGTAAATGTTATTATATGTGTACAGTATGTGGTTAAGGGTCAAGGGTTGACCAGATAAACGATATATGTAACAAACCCTAAGTATATATTAAGAACGTCAACGTTTGGTTAGAAAACCCTAGCGTTTAATAAGAAACCCTAAAACCGGTTCTGGAAACCCTAATTTCAGCTCCGGGAATCCGAAACCCTAATTCGGGAAATTAAAACACTAATCTGGGAACTTAAATGATTATTATATTGCTTAAGTGATATTAATTAAATTATTAATTAGGGTAAAGCTTAATTAATTAGCAAACCCTAATTTCAAATTTCGAAAACCCTAATTTCTGGATTAGGAACCCTAATTTATATATAGGGAAAATCTAATTGTTGATTTAATAATTTTAAAGTTATAAGTAATTAGAAAACCCTAATCTAATTACGAAAATTTAATTTCTAAATTAGAAAATTATTTTTTTCTATTAGAAACCCTAATTAGTGGTTTATAAATCCTAATGACAATTTTTACCCTAATTGCTTAATTAGCAACTTTAATTAGGAATTATTAATCCTAATTAGCAATATTTAAAGTATGATTAAGAAATTTTAATATAATTAGAAAATTCTAATTATAATTTAGAAATATTAATTTCTATCCTAAATAAGAAATTTTAGAAAATTAAATTATAAATCCTAAGGTTTTCCAAACCCTAAACCCTAAGGGTTTGGCTAATTGTCCAAAATGCCATTAAAATTAAATGCAAAATGTACAAAATACCCTTGGTTGCATTATTGAAGGTTGCTTGTGTATCTTGCCATATATTGGTTGCTCAACCACCCTAGATCAGCCACATGCTACAAATCTCAGCCATTCCAGCCGAAAATAATCAGATCATAACAACATGACAACATTTATATAGATTAGTGAGATATAAAGGCCACTTGACTTTTCATTTTCTACCAAGCCCTTCTCTATCTAGAAATTCGGGAGTTAGAGTGAGAGAGTGATATATTCTAAGCTAATATCAGTCCCTAACTTTACAAGATCAGAATCAAAAGGCAGAAATCAAAAATCAAAGTCTAAAGAGGTATAAACCCTAATTCTAGAAATCTTTTGATTTGATGTTGTATGTTGAAATTGGTTTGTTAAAGTTATGTTATAGGGTGTTAATAAGTGATCTGGGTTGATAGATCTTGGATCTATAACATCTAGATGCACGAAAATTAAGTTTTAAAAACTAGTCAAGAACCCTAATTTTGTTGTCTGACAAGCCAATGTCAAGACTCATAGATCTGTACCTGTTAATGTGTTTGGTGTTTTAAAGTTTGGTGTTTGTAGTATGTTATCAGGACTGTAATCTGGACTTTGAATCATGGTCATACCATGTCTAGATCTCCAGATATAAGCAGTCAAACATCGTTGACCGATCACAAAGTTGGATTTCTGGGCAGCCCAGATTTGCCTAGAAAGCCTGACAGTCACTTTTGAAGCTCTGGATCTTGCTGTGTTTGGTTTGTTTGGACAGGTTGTGGTTTTGATAATGTAGCCGGACATATGTAATACACGTATATGCCCTTAGATCACCTAGATCCTGAACAGGATAGTAGATAATCATGGTCAAACGACTGTTGCCTTACACACTGTATGAAGATTCTAGGTAACCCAGATCTTCAAGAACACGTTTTCTGACAGGTAGTTTGACCGTGCTACATCTGACATTGGTGATGTTATTGAACTGATATGTTGTCATGTACATATTACTTGACACATGGACTATAGATTAGAATCGTAATATCAACCATTTGATGACCAGAACATAAATAAAATTGATCTAGAAAGAGACCACTCGAACTGCCTGGGTTTCTAGAAAACCCAAGAACGTTCTGACAACATGTTTGTAAGCCCAGATCTTCGTGATATGTTGATGTATGACCTATATTGTGATTGATAGTTGTAGTGGTGCACACTGTCTACATTATAAACGTTTAAACTATCCCAAAATCGGATTAGACTAGGAGTTAAGGCTGGTCAAACCACCCACCTCGTTAACTGGCGATGAAGCTCAAGAACACTCAAGAACAAGCCAAGAACACCTATAGCGACATGTCTATCGCTATAGGGCCCTTTAGTCACAGTTTCTTTTTTATTTTAATTTCTGATTTTCTAAAAATTATTTAAAAATAGATAAAAATGGTTTTTAATTATAAAAAATACTAAATAAATTCTAAAAAAATATTTTAAATTCTAAAAAATAGTTTTTAATTATTTAGAGTATATTTCATAAATATTTAATATTTTTTGAATATAAATGGTATTTAATTTATTTAATTATAATATTAAATAAATGATTTAAAAATGATTTTAATTTATGAAAAATCATATTATGATATTAGAAAATATTTCAAGTTATTTTTGATGACTTTTAATATTTTGGGATGAATTTCACTAATTTATCAATCTTAATGATAATTAGTTTATTTAATAACCATATTAAATAAATTATAGAAAAATAGAATTAATGATTTATAAATCATATAAAAATGATTTAAGTGTTAGAAAAATATTTTAAGTTATAAAATATAACTGTTTGATATTTTATCATGAAAATATTAATATTTTAATATTAATAGTAATTACCGGATAATGAATTTAAGTGTTTAAAAATCATATAAATATGATTTTAAGGTATTAAAAATACTTTGATACATTATAAATATATTATAATATTATGGCATGTATTTCATTAATATTTGATAATAAATAAATATTAATAATAAAAGAATTATGTGGTATTTTTATTATTTAAATACATTTTTAATGATTTAAAATTCAAGATAAATAGTAATAATTAATTAAAAATTATTATGAGCTTGTAAAAAATATTTTGACTGATATTAAAATTATTTAAGTTAATTGTTAAGTGTTTAGGCAGAGTTTAATTGAACTTAAACTCGTGAATTGTCCGACTAGACCGTCGGGATGTTAGAATTGTGTCGGGTTCAACTCAGACTGCAATAGTTTGACTTGATACCGAGTCCTATGTGTGTTGTAGACTGATAGGGTTATGTGTTATGTGTTTAGGTTATTCTATGTATATCTATATCTATATATATATATATATAATAGTATTACATTGTGATGATATTATTCTAATATTGGAGATCTATATTACTGATATTAGTTCTTCGGATAAAGCGTTATAAAATGCGTAGCGATAATCAACGGTTCAGGCAAGTTTGTTTTTACTTAACTCTAATAGGAGTTGTTTCATTTAGATAAGCTTATGGTTAATCATTACTGGTTGCCATGAATTGTACTCTGTACATATTGCATGTATAAGTTAGGTATGAAAGGCTGATCACCTTCATTACCAGTTGGTTCAGATATATTTGTTCATGTATAATACTTGTTCAGTCATAAATTTGTTCCTGCTAGTTCACAATTATATTGTTGAATTATAGCCAGCTAATTATTCAAATCATTTCAATCATGATATATCGTTATATTATTGAACTTAAACTTGTTGGGCAATCCTTATGCTCACCCTTGCAATATCATGATAAAACATTGCAAATTAAGGCGAATGCTTCGGATACAAGAAACGGTTAAAGACAATTCCAACTTAAAGTTAATGTGCATGACTAGTATTGTAATAGTGTAGTTTGATAATAATGTTATATGTTAGAAAATTTATGATTTGTGTATTAGTTAAGGTTACTCGACCTTGGGGAATAGTGTGTAAAGTTATTGTATAAACAATTTATGTTTATATCTTCCGCAAATATAGTAATAGTTGTATAGAATGATCGAACCGGATCCGCGATGATTCAGGACCTCGGATTCGGGGGCCGTCACAGTTGGTATCAGAGCTGTTGGTTATGAACCTTAGGTAGGAATACCTGAGACTAATAACCGCAGTGATTAGGATAAGTACTAACTCAAATAGAGTTAGTGTGTCGGTAAGATTCAAAGATGAATCTCGACGAGTTATAAGATACAAAGTTCCCTAACTCAGATAATAAAGTTGAACATTAGTGGTGAATAGATAGAGTCTAAAAGACTAAAAGTACAGTGGTAGGAGATCATAAAACAAAACGATCAAGGTATAGAAATGAATCATAATATATACAATGAGATCACCCCGTGATCTAATTAAGTGATAATATGGAATAAGAATCAATCTAATGATTGAAAAGTTTACAGCAAGATTGCTGGGTGTCAGTTGTACTATGAATTGGTACAGATTCAGGAAAGGATTATGAATACGAGTTGAATGAAATTCGTATTAAGAAGGGAGTTAGTGTTAGGTGGGGATTCAATTGAGGATTCATGTCGGCAGCTAAGTTGTATGATTCCTTGTGTGGGCAAGGAATTGTACTTGGTGTAACAACTACTTAGTTTTGATAATGATAATCATTGAAATATTGTGTCGCGTTATTTGATATATGCATGTTAAGAGGGTGATTCTTTTCTCATGTGTATAACAGATAGATAGGTCATAGGTAGATGATATAAGGTTAAGTAGGAGTTCTTAAAACTCATACTTATGTGACATACTTGATTCATAGTTATATGAAATGTTTATAACCCCCTCAGCGAATGGACACCAAATGTCTGTCTAGGAAAGTTCTTAAACTCATATGATTGTGGCAATTTATGGACTCATAAGTGTGGTTTGACGAACTTGGTATAGTTGTATGTAAATGGAGTATTGAAGATTATAGGAACAGATAGATTGTTAAGCGAATGATTATTAGTGGAGACATAAGTTTTCCGAAACTCCTAGTTATGCTAGACTTCGAAAGTTTGACAGCAAGCTAAATACGCACTATGTGTTTTTTTAAAAAAAATGTAGACTCATAATCATTTTTGAAACGGTTTAAAGTATAGTCTATACTACTAATTTCAGCAAGACGAAAATGATTTTAAATATCAAAATATCTTTTATTTATCACTCATGTACCATGTAACCTGGTACAGAGATGATAAAAGTTGATGGAGTTGTAAATGCAGGAATACTTAGTGTGAATCCGATCTGAAAATCATTGTTCCACTATTGTATGATGTGTTATGACAAAGTTATATAATGACGGCATCCTTAAACGGACTGTTAATACCGTAGCATCATGACGTCATTCTCGAAAATATTTTCAAAAATTTTAATTTGCCAACGGGGTTTGGCTACACCTAAATAATTCGATTGAATTGAATTATTGATATGAGTCTATGCTATTCGATTCAGCTAGACAAACATTTATGAAAACTCTAAGTGTTCATTGAAAGAAATTTTCCCGAACCAAATTGTTTTGGTGCGGAATCCAATAAGACTGAGGTAGAATTTTGTGTCTATGGCAGTGAAGAGAAGTAGATAAAATTAGTACTTGGCCAGTACAGGACATATCGGGCTAATCACCTTTTGTGTCTGTAAGTAATGACGGTTTGCGGATGAATTTCCATAAAACCTTTGCAAAAATAACAGACAAATATGGTGTAAGGTGTAAGGTAAATTTCGAGGACGAAATTTTTAGAAGAATGGGTGAATGTGACAACCTGAGAATTTTGAATATTTTTAAAATTTTAATTAATTGGTTTAAGGTTCAAAATTAGAACTTAGACAGAAAATAAGTGTATGCGTTTGATATTTTTAAGATAGAATTTTGAGGATTTCAAAATTCTGTGAAGGATTTAGGTGAATTATTCAGGATTAAGGAATAAGTGTTGATGTTCTGTGTAAATGTTATTATATGTGTACAATATGTGGTTAAGGGTCAAGGGTTGACCAGATAAACGATATCAGTAACAAACCCTAAGTATATATTAAGAACATCAACGTTCGGTTAGAAAATCCTAACGTTTAACAAGAAACCCTAAAACCGGTTCTGGAAACCCTAATTTCAGTTTCGGGAATCCGAAACCCTAATTCGGGAAATTAAAACTCTAATCTGGGAACTTAAATGATTATTATATTGCTTCACTGATATTAATTAGGGTAATGCTTAATTAATTAGCAAACCCTAATTTCAAATTTCGAAAACCCTAATTTCTGGATTAGGAACCCTAATTTATAAATAGGAAAAATCTAATTGTTGATTTATTAATTTTAAAGTTATAAGTAATTAGAAAACCCTAATCTAATTACGAAAATTTAATTTCTAAATTAGAAAATTATTTTTTTCTATTAGAAACCCTAATTAGTGGTTTATAAACCCTAATGACAATTTTGACCCTAATTGCTTAATTAGCAACTTTAATTAGGAATTATTAATCCTAATTATCAATATTTAAAGTATGATTAAGAAATTTTAATATAATTAAAAAATTCTAATTATAATTTAGAAATATTAATTTCTATTTTTAAAACCTAAATTAGAAATTTTAGAAAATTAAATTATAAATCCTAAGGTTTTCCAAACCCTAAACCCTAACCAAACCCTAAACCCTAAGGGTTTGGCTAATTATCCAAAATGCCATTAAAATTAAATACAAAATGTCCAAAATACCCTTGGTTGCATTATTGAAGGTTGTTTGTGTATCTTGCCATATATTGGTTGCTCAACCACCTTAGATCAGCCACATGCTACAAATCTCAGCCATTCCAGCCGAAAATAATCAGATCATAACAACATGACAACATTTATATAGATTAAAGAGATAGAAAGGCCACTTGACTTTTCATTTTCTACCAAGCCCTTCTCTGTCTAGAAATTCGGGAGTTAGAGTGAGAAAGTGATATATTCTAAGCTAATATCAGTCCCTAACTTTACAAGATCAGAATCAAAAGGCAGAAATCAAAAATCAAAGTCTAAAGAGGTATAAACCCTAATTCTGGAAATCTTTTGATTTGATGTTATATGTTGAAATTGGTTTCTTAAAGTTATGTTATAGGGTGTTAATAAGTGATCTGGGTTGATAGATCTTGGATCTATAACATCTAGATGAACGAAAATCAAGTTTTAAAAAATGGTCATGAACCCTAATTTTGTTATGTGACAAACCAATGTCAGGACTCATAGATCCGTACCTGTTAATGTGTTTGGTGTTTTAAAGTTTGGTGTTTGTAGTATGTTATCAGGACTGCAATCTGGACTTTGAATCATGGTCATACCATGTCTAGATCTCCAGATATAAGCAGTCAAACATCGTTGACTGGTCATGAAGTTAGATTTCTAGGCAGCCCAGATTTGCCCAGAAAGCCTGACAGTCACTTTTGAAGCTCTGGATCTTGCTGTGTTTGGTTTGTTTGGACAGGTTGTGGTTTTGATAATGTAGTCGGACATATGGACTACACATATATGCCCTTAGATCACCCAGATCCTGAACAGAATAGTAGATGATCATGGTCAAACGACCGTTGACCTACACGCTGTATGAAGATTCTAGGTAACCCAGATCTTCAAGAACACGTTTTCTGACAGGTAGTTTGATCATGCTACATCTTACATTGGTGATGTTGTTGAACTGATATGTTATCATGTACATATTACTTGACACATGGACTATAGATTAGAATCGTAATATCAACCATTTGATGACCAGAACATAAATAAAATTGATCTAGAAAGAGACCACTCGAACTACCTAGGTTTCTGGAAAACCCAGGAACGTTCTGACAACATGTTTGTAATCCCAGATCTTCGTGATATGTTGATGTATGACCTATATTGTGATTGATAGTTGTAGTGGTGCACACTGACTACATTATAAACGTTTAAACTATCCCAGAATCGGATTAGACTAAGAGTTAAGGCTGGTCAAACCACCCACCTCGTTAACTGGCGATGAAGCTCAAGAACACTCAAGAACAGGTCAAGAACACCTATAGCGACATGTATGTCTCTATAGGGCCCTTTAGTGACAGTTTCTATTTTATTTTAATTTTTGATTTTTCGAAAATTATTTAAAAATAGATAAAAATGATTTTTAATTATAAAAAATACTAAATAAATTCTGAAAAATTATTTTAAATTCTAAAAATAGTTTTTAATTATTTAGAGTATATTTCATAAATATTTAATATTTTTGGAATATAAATGGTATTTAATTTATTTAATTATAATATTAAATAAATGAATTAAAAATGATTTTAATTCATGAAAAATCATATTATGATATTAGAAAATATTTCAAGTTATTTTTGATGACTTTTAATATTTTGGGATGAATTTCACTAATTAATCAACATTAATGATAATTAGTTTATTTAATAACCATATTAAATAATTATAGAAAAATAGAATTAATGATTTATAAATCATATAAAAATGATTTAAGTGTTAGAAAAATATTTTAAGTTATAAAATATAACTTTTGATATTTTGTCATGAAAATATTAATATTTTAATATTAATAGTAATTACCGGATAATGAATTTAAGTGTTTAAAAATCATATAAATATGATTTTAAGGCATTAAAAATACTTTGATGCATTATAAATATATTATAATATTATGGCATGTATTTCATTAATATTTGATAATAAATAAATATTAATAATAAAAGAATTATGTGGTATTTTTATTATTAAAATACGTTTTTAATGATTGATGTAGTATCAATGATTCCACACTTTCATCTAGTAGACATTTCCAACAAACTGCATCTTGATTCTCATTTTTTTATTTTATAGTTGTTTACAGTGTACTACTTTCAGATTCTCAAATTATAAACCATAGCTAACACAAAACTAATAGATTATTCATAAGGTTAACAACAGAAATTAAATTTCAAGCAAGACATGCGTAAACAAGCTAAAGCACAAATTCTTTTCAGTTTAAACATGAATATTTCACCTTAGCTGCTATAAGACCACTAATTTGATCCATGTCGCACATCAAAACAGCGCCGCACTTATCAGCAATCTGTCTAAATCTCGCGTAATCCCACTCTCTAAGATATGAGCTCCGACCACAAATTATTGCCTGGGTGGTCCACACATTCCAACCAATAAAATGACAATTTTCGCTGCAAGAAGAACTAAACTCAAATATAATACGAGTAATGTGACGAGAAAACTCATTACTTTGTTTCAATGGGACATCCACAATAAAATAATGAGTTCTGACAAACAACGCAAATGATCCAGAGTTGGTCAATGCCTTACCTTTAACCTGAAGCATTCTTAGAAGCCTGTAACCCTGTCAGCATCACGCAATGCCGTAATGTCTGGCGTTGTTACCAAAACAGCCTCATTCGCCGGTGTGATTGCCGTTATGTACCCAGCATCAATCCCAGCCAGGTAATCGATTAAAATGAAATCAGGGGAGCCCTCTTGGAGGTCTTTTAAGGCGTCCACTAGCCAAACTAGGGCTTTTCCACCAAACCCCATTGGGAGTTTGGATCGGTGCTTGGAAATAAAGAGTAATTCGAAGTTGGAAAAACGTTTGTGGCGAACTAGGGCTTGTTCAAGGCGACAATCGTCGTTGAGGACTTCAACGAGTGTAGTTGATGCGGTTTTCGAGTCCAAGGAGGAGGTCGAGGTTGCGGAGGCCGACGTCGACGTCAATGGCGACGATGGAGAAGCCAAGGTGGGCGAGGGAAAGGCCGATGTTGGTGGTGGTAGTGGTTTTGCCAACGTCGCCTTTGCCGGAGGTAATGACCACGACTCTTGGTGTTTTGCCGGTGAGTTTCACTGCCACGATCTACTACTACGAAGTTCAGCCACCGATCTACTTCTAGGGAGTTGAAGGGAGTTGTCGTCGGATCTACTGTTAAGGTGAAGGGTTTTTTTTTCTATACAGCTGTTGAAATGAGAGAAAGAGAGAGTGAGGGCAAGGAGATGACGAAGTAAAAGGAGGGTTTATTCCGATAGAATTGGTTTCGTGGGAAATAAACATTTTTTTGTAATTTTTTTTTAAAATTATATTATAAAACAAATTTATAAAAAAGAGTAAGATGTAACATTACTTTAATTAACGTTGGAATCTCTTTTTTTATTATTTTTTTGATATCTTGTACTTGTTTACGAATATTAATATTTTTTTATGTTTATTCTCTATCATCGGCTTAGAAAATGTAGGAGTATATAAGATTTCAGCTATAAAAAAATAAAAATAAAAATTCTAACACCAATTAAAGTGACGTTTTATCTTAATATTTCATTTTTTTAAAAAAAATATGAATAAAATTAATATTACATTAATATGGGGTCAAACTAACTTATTAAGAATGATTTAAAAGTTATTTTTAAATAACTTTATTCTGTTCTAGTTCATAAAATATAATAAATTTTTCTTCATCTTTTATGTTTTATCTTAAAACTGATAGTATTATAATTTAATTTTATAATATATTTAGAAAAAATGTTAAAGGAGAACTAGAAATAGCTAGGGGTATACCATTACTATTCTTCTTTTTATGTTTTGTTTCTGGACTTAAAAATATGTTCATGATTTAAGTTACTCCCTTCGTCTAAGAATAAAAGTTCTTATTATTTTATGTAATCTCAAGTTAAATATTTACTTATATTAAATAATCTATTTTTTTATAATAATTTGTGCGTAATATCCTTAGTATTAAATGTCATATTTTTATTATTTATATAATATCACTAGCCATGTATAGAAAAATATGCAATTAGATGAGAATTTAAATATGAATAATTTTATCATTTGACATTTTTTTTAATTTCGCATAAAATCAATCATCACTTTTATTTTCGGAGTGAGGGAGTACTTGTAAGTATATCCTACTTCTATCTAAAATAGGAAACATTGGGAAGCATAGATATAATAATCAAGTTTGATGAGATTGGTTTTATTTGGGTCGGAGGCCCGGAACTAACATGCTTGGCAATCGGTTGTTACGGGTACTATTTCAACAATCATAATCTATATCGTTGATCGCAACATTAGATGTCACGGATTGAAATAGATTTCCTCCTCCCGCTACAGACTGTAGTGACATGAGAAATTACTCATTTGCCCCTCATTTGCTCATGTGTTACATTGTCTACCGCTACAAGTTATGGCGGTAGTTTGGTTAACTAATAAATTAGAATGACTTAGTGGTAGCTTGATGGCCCAAAAACTCATAGGTCTTAGGTTCGAAACCTAGCTAAACTATCCTTCACATGTTTGTTTGATTAAATTTTTCCAAAAAATTGCCTATGTTGATTAAATTTTTCCAAAAATTGCCTTTGCACATATTTGAATTCACAACCTCACATTTGAAATTTTGGTCATATGACCGCTAGAGTAACATGGATAAACTGTTAATATTTTGCAATGATTAATATTTATATCAAAACATGAAATTTTTCCCATATATTCCTTTATTATCATTCACTACATACCATAAATAATTGCGTGATAATAATAATAATAATAACAGTCATAATAATAATAGTACTAATAATAATAATAATAATAATAATAATAATAATAACAATAACAATAACGATAACAATAACAATAGCAATATTATTATTATCATTATTATCACTCAATTAGTTATTTACATTTATGTATGTATCTCAAGACTTTCATGTACATTTAGTTATTTGAAGGAGAAGAAAGGAATATATTAGGGAAATATCATGTTTTGAAATAAATATTAATCCTTGCAAGATATTAATAGTTGATTCGTGTTGCATCAGCGATCATATGACCAAAATTCCAAATATGAGGTTGTGAGTTCAAATCTTTGCAAAAACAATTTTTTGAAAAAATTTAACAGACGTCATGTCAGCAGTCATACATGCCACGTGTGCCACGTAGACGCCACGTGTGCTGTAATACCCGAGAATTTCCACGTGTTATTAAATAAATATATTAATGAAAATAATATTTATGTGAATATAAGTGTTAATGTTTTGTAAGTTGATTAATTCAATTGAGTTGCACTAGATTAATGCGTATTGAGAAGTGTGAATTTGACAATGAGAATGGTGGAATGCCTTGTGTGGCATGATGTGAAATGAGGAAATTCACTAAGCGAGTTAAAAACGGAATTAAGAAGATTAATTGTGTTTGAGGTCCATTTATCTAAGGCTTCCTTAACATCCTGATAGGTAATAAGTTCAGTTGTTTCCACAGTAGAAGCTGAAACATTAGCTACGGTTGAAAGAGAGGTTAAAAATCAGTCATTTTTAAAACGATCATATATGTGTAATTTATAAGTAATATATTATAAAATAGGTCAACAAACTAACCATGGCTCTGATACCAACTAAGGCAGGATCAGAGAAAAGCTTAGTTTAGCACGTCTGTGAATGATTTACAAAGGATAAAAGCCACCACGCCATAACACAGCTAAAGGCAAAGTCCTAAACGCGACTTGGGTGACGTTCCATTAAACCAAACATTAACTCCATACTGATTTAATTAATAAAATGGCATGAATGTTTTAAAGGCATATTAAATATATATTAACAAATAAATTATCACACATATGATCTCATAAAGTTACTGTTGGTTTGGGGGTCTACCCAAAACTATGAGCCGACAGGTCTCTTCCTATATAGCGGTTTTTGTTAAAATAATGAATTGTTCAGATTTATGAAATTGTTCTAAGAAATAAGAACGATTATGATTATATGTTGCAGTCTGATATGCTGTTAGATAACGATTACTGTTTTCAGTATGATAATCTAAAATTTCAAGTAAGGAAACATAGTAATTAACAGAAGCAATAATTAAAACTTACAAGGGAGCCGGATATCTTCAACCTTCAAGAATATATATATATATACCTGAATATTTTACAAGAGAGAGGGAGTACAGAGAAAATGAAAAGAGAAAATTCTGCCTCAACAATGGGTGAGGTCTCCCAATTTATACAAGTGAGAAGATAAGAAAGGATCTGGCGTGTCCTAGATAGTGGAGTCGGTTGGCAGTCCTTATCTTTTCTTCTTTAACTCTCAGCCGTGGGAAGTGGAGGCATGATACAAGATGTCGGATAAGTGGATTACATCTGGTTGGCGTCTTCTGATGATAGAGGACAGCTGGCTGCTACTTTCTGATAGTGGAGCTACTGTGGTTGTCCTTTTCTGATTATTGACGCTGTAATGGAGGATAGCTTTATGTTTTTCCTTTCCTTTTCTTGTCTTGTTCCATTTTTTCTGAAATCATGGAAGTGAGAGAGTCCCAAAAGTCTCCCATAGTAGGCTCCGATTCCTGGCTTTCCCCAGCTAAGACATTGAATTCATTGTCATCCTGTTCAGAATCTTCATTATCGCTAACAGTTTTCATGGAACTGTCGTCTTGTGTAAATGATTGTAAGAATTGGGTTTTCATATAGTCCATGGTCTTAACTATTAATTCTATTTCAGTTAGATTTGGAAATTTCTATTTTAAATCAGTTTGACTCTTGACAAAAGGATTAACTGATGATGGTGCTGGTAGGCTTTGAGGGATAACATCCAAGCAGGCCTGGGTATGGTTTTTTATAGACTTCAAAAGTTCTGGTAATGTGGGATTAAGTCCCTTATCCCACCATTTGGTAAAGAATACCCTTTTAAGACGAGGGATTTTATTCTGAAAGTCATATTGAAAATCCCATTTCCAGATCCAGGGGATACTAAAACGGATTATAAAATAGGCTAATAATTTAAGCATAGACAGATCTTTATTTACTGGTATATGGGCATAGGCAACCTGCCATTCTTTGAATGTTGTTTGAATAGATTCTGGTAAAGTTTCCATGGTAATTCTATTATTATTATTATTATTATTATTATTATTATTATTATTATTATTATTATTATTATTATTATTATTATTATTATTATTATTATTATTATTATTATTATTATTATTATTATTATTACTGTTATTGTTATTATTATTATTAGTAGTAGTAGTATTAGTATTATTATTATTGTTGTTGTTATTATTATTAGTACTATTATTATTATTATTATCATTATCATCATCTTAATTTAAGGCAACATTTTAATAGTCGTTGCAAAAAGTTGTATAAAATATGCAACGAAAATAAAAATTGTTGCCAATGAATGTGGTCTATATTAGGCAACGAAATATAGCAACAAAAAACTTTCGTTGCCCACGATGAGGAGAAATCAAGTGGTTTAAAATTTTGCAACGAATTTCTAACGAATTTTATTTCTAAATTTTGCAACTACTTATGAATTTCGTTGCAAAAAGTGAAAGTCTGACACAATCTGCAACGATGAACAAGTTTCGTTGCTAAACATACACTTTTAGCAACGACTTATAAAATCGTTGCTTGAAAAATCGTTGCTAAAGCCCTATTTTTAGCAACAAAAGAACTTTCGTTGCCCACGATGACGGGAAAACAATTGGCCAAAAATTTTGCAACGAATTTCTAACGAATTTTTTTCCCGCCAATGAATTAGCAACAAAATTTTGCAACGACTTATGCATTTCGTTGCAAAAAGTGAAAGCCTGACACAATCTGCAACGAAGGACAAATTTCGTTGCTAAACATACACTTTTAGCAACGACTTATAAAGCCGTTGCCCGAAAAATCATTGCTAAAGGCCCATTTTTTTGTAGTGCTATATATATATATATATATATATATATATATATATATATATATATATATATATATATATATATATATATATAATAGTATTATATTGTGATGATATTATTCTAATATTGGAGATCTATATTATTGATATTAGGTCTTCGGATAAAGCGTTATAAAATGTGTAGCGGTAATCAACGGTTCAGGCAAGTTTGTTTTTACTTAACTCTAATAAGAGTTGTTTCATTTGGATAAGCTTATGGTTAATCATTGCTGGTTGCCATGAATTGTACTCTGTACATATTGCATGTATAAGTCAGGTATGAAAGGCTGATCACCTTTATTACCAGTTGGTTCAGATATATTTATTCATGTATAATACTTGTTCAGTCATAAATTTGTTCCTGCTAGTTCACAATTATATTGTTGAATTATAGCCAGCTAATTATTCAAATCATTTCAATCATGATATATCTTTATATTATTGAACTTAAACTTGCTAGGCAATTCTTATGCTCACCCTTGCTATATCATGATAAAACATTGCAGATTAAGGCGTATGCTTCGGATACAAGGAAAGGTTAAAGACAGTTCCAGCTTAAAGTTAATGTGCGCGATTAGTTTTGTAATAGTGTAGTTTGATAATAATGTTATATGTTAGAAAAGTTATGATTTGTGTATAAGTTAAGGTTACTCGACCTTGGGGAATAGTGTGTAAAGTTATTGTATAAACAATTTATGTTTATATCTTCCGCAAATATAGTAATAGTTGTATAGAATGATCGAACCAGATCCGCGGTGATTCGGGACCTCGGATTCGGGAGCCGTCACACATCAAGTATCAAGAAAGGAGATCACAAATGTCATCATGGTGGCAAGCATGAGAAAGTTTCTAAGTACCTAGCAGAAGAGCCTATAATCATCTTAGAAACCCATCATGTACAGCTATCATGTATCAAGAGGAATGATCTTCCAGGCAGTTCATCAAGGGATCATCAGAGGAGGTTGAGTAACTGAAGAAGCTGAGCATCATGCAACACTCAACTGCACTTCTTGAATGATCACGCCAAGCTGCTAAGTACAAAAGATGTTCAGAGCATGAAGACATCTTAGCAGCTTAGCACTAACTCCAATAAACAAACAAACAACTCAACAAAAAGCCAGGGCATGGGGGAGTCCTTGTCCGGAGGGACTAAATGAAGTTCCAAGCCTGCTGGGCTTGAAGTGTTCCTAGGGAATTATAGAAGTTCCAAGGCTGCTGGCCTTGAAGAGTTCTTAGTGAACTGAAGTCCCAAGGCTGCTGGCCTTGAAGGAATCGTAGTGATTCAGGGTGCTGCCCTTCCTTAGTGGAAATCCTGCTAGTTGAAAGCAGAAGAGTGGATTAGGAGCTTGAGTCTCTGAACCACTTAAAATCCCTTGTGTCTTTTACTTTAAGTCATTTACATTATGTACATTAACTGCTATAACTACTATGTATGTGTTAACTGCTTACCATTGAACTAACTCTACGAACAATGTATGTTTGATTATGAATATATCAATGAAGGGGATCTTTTACTTATTTCGTTGTGCTTGAAAAGATTCTTATGTTTTTCATATCACTACTAGAAAATCAAGATATGGCGATGAGGTATAGCGACGGTCGGGGCGGAACCGTATTAATAGATATTTATAGCGACGGTCACTGTCTGATCGTCGGTATAAGCCTCTGAAGGTATTCTATTCCGAGGGTCACAATTTGGCCGTCGGTATAGGTCTTTTTTTTGGGATTTTAACGAGGGTCACAAAGGGGGCGTTTTATCAGTATTGTTCTTTCCCCCAAACCAAACTCTATCTCAGTCGCTCGATCTCAGTCACTGAATCTCACTCACTCTACATCTCCTCTTCAGTATTCTCACTCCATCTCACTCCGTTCGGCTGGGAAGGATCATATTGACTGGCTGTTTGAGCAGGAAACACACGATCGAGTGTCCACCGGACTTCGTCTCACTCCATCTCTCCGTCCGGCTTGAAAGGATCATATTGACTGGTTGTTTGAGCAGGTATAATATCATTCTTTAGGTTTTTAATTTTATTTACCCCTTAGTTGTTATGATTTCCTCTATTTCTCGCATCCCTCTAACAAGCCCTAAATTTACTAATTTTGGGACACCCTTTTGTGGGGTGTTTCATGGTTCTGGGATTCGTCATGGAATGCAAGGGCTGCTGTTGTTCCTCTCAGAGGATTGCGGTGGCCAAAGGGAACAAAAGTTCCTTCGATTCTTTACCTGGAGATGGACATTCCATGATCTGTCAATGATGGGTCGGCTTATAATTAGTAAATAGAAATAATTAATAAGTAGAAGAAGAAAATGAAGAGAAGAATAATGTTTCTGATCTGAGATTTTAACCAATACCCAATACAAGTCTGACTCGAAATCAATCATGGCTAAGATGTACTATGTGCTCATTGTATCATGTAGTTTGGAAAATAAATGATACAAATAAAGTCATTCTTCTTCATCTTGTTCCTACTATTTCTAGTATTTCAAAATTTGTTTTCCATTCTAAAGTTTTCGCAGTGAACATTCGCTTCAGCTAACTGATGATGCATAGGTTATATGCTTGAGTCTGGTATATATGATTTTTCTAGGGAATTAATGTATGTATATAAACTAGCTAGTCACGGAAATTAGAAGTGTAATTAAGAAAGTTTTGGCAAAGGAGAGAAATTTGTGGCAAGTAGGTTTGGTTTGCAGATAGATTTTGTTTCTAGGGATATGATGATGAGAATTAAGTTGAGGAGATAGAATATAATTGAATTGAAATTAAAGAGGATTGGTTCATTAATGTGAACAAGAAGAAGAAGTTGAAGAATGTGAAGAAAATTTTTTTGTGGTTGTCTGGTTGGATCGATGGATTTGCATATACTTTTATGTGGTTGTCGGGTTGGGGTTGTCAGCTGCCATAATGCTCAAGTAATTAATTAAGCTACATATATACTTTGCATTCTTTTTTTTCTTTGGTAATTGCAGCCTTATATATTAGTAGAATTTGGTACTAGAGCATATATTGTTATAAAGGGCTAAAATCATTAAACCCTGATTTAATTATATAATAATGCATGTGTGGTAAATTTAGGGAGGGAGAGAGAAATTATATGAATATCTGAGTGGTGGGAAGGGGACTTGGCATAAATCTTACATATATACACCTTTTTTGTTTTGTTTGAGTGAACTGGGAGTTTGGTTTGCGCATAGATTTCTATACGCAATATCATTCTGATGGTTGTTCAATTTGATTTAGGGACATAATATTATGGATAAGATGTGGATGGAATTACCAAGATATTCTAGAGAATATCTTGTAGGCATGGAGAGATTTATGGACTTTGGTTTCGAAAAAGTGGGCATGGTAACGGGAAGAATTTCTTGCCCATATAAGAATTGTGTAAATGGCCGATACCAGATTCGAGCTACTATTCGTGAACATTTGATTTGTGATGGATTTATGTTTGGCTACACAAATTGGGTGCATCAAGGGGAAGATGTGATTTTCAGGGATGTGAGTAATGATGATGTTCACGAAGAACCATCACAATCCGAAGATGAGCATCGTATGCCTGAGATGGTAAATGATATATTTAGGGATCACGGTGTGGAATCGTCGGCTGAAGTTATAAAATACCAAAAGTACATGTCAGAGGCCAATCAACCTTTATATCCTGGATGTGAAATTGAGACTGTCCTTTCATTCATTGTATGGTTTTTCAATCATAAAAATGTTAGCAAATGGACTGATGTGTCCTTTTATGGTTTGCTCCGTAAGTTCAAGTCATCATTTCCATCATTTGCAAACTTGCCTGATAATTTTTATGAAATAAAGAAAATGGTTGGAAATTTAGGGTTTGGTTATGAGAAGATTGATGCATGCAAGAATGATTGTATGCTCTTTTGGAGGGAGAATGAAAAACTAGAATCTTGTACAGTTTGCAAATCATTGAGATGGAAGCAGACTGAGATGGTTGTACCAGAGAATGCACAAATAGATACAAATGCTAAGAGGAGCAAAGTAGCTGTGAAGCAATTACATTATTTATCGTTAATTTCGAGATTATAGAGGCTATTTATGTCTGTAAAAACTGTAAAATACATGACGTGGCATCATGTAAAGCGACGGAAAGATGGAGTGAATCGTCATCCAGCTGACTCTGCAACTTGGAAGCATTTGGATATAATGTACCCTACATTCTCTCAAGAACATCGAAATGTAAGACTCGGACTGTCCACTAACGACATGAGTCCCTTTACCCATGGGTCACCATATAGTATATGGCCAGTGACAGTTGTTGTTTATAACTTACCACCATGGATGTGTATGAAGTAGGAGTATTTTATCATGCCATTGTTAATACCTAGTCCAAACTCTCCATGTAATGATATTGATGTGTATATGCAACCTTTAATTGAAGAGTTGAAGATATTATGGAGTAATGGGGTTGAAATGTATGATGCATCTACTGGTACAAAGTTCCAAATGTGTGATGGACTGTTGTGGACAATTAGTGATTTTTCAACTCTTGCTATGTTGTCTGGTTGGAGCACTAAAGGTAAGTTGGCTTGTCCATCATGTCAAATGAACACTCGTTCTTGTAGATTGCAAAGTAATGAATGTTATATCGGGCATCGTTGTTTTCTGGAGTTGAGTCGTAGTTATAGGTTTGATACACGAAGATTTAACGGAGAATGTGACCATAGTGAAGCTCCGGTGGTGCCATTCATCATCATGCACTAAGAAATTCTTTCTCTCTTTTAGGTTCTGGACCTAAGAGGAAGCGTGGACCAACAATGGGAGCAAAGTTATGGTCATATATTGATGCACCCAAGCAAGTAATTTATGATGCAAATGGTCAACCTGTTGGGGGAGATGCCAATAAGTTAACAACCTTTCTCGGGTGTCTTGCTCGTAATGGAGAATTTTTTTCAATAAGTGCTCCAACATAGTTCAATATGATAGAGCCTAACATGACAAGGGCTTGGAATGAAATTCAGGTTATTAATCATAGCATTTTATATAATCTTTATTAAGCACTTTGAAGGTAATTTAATATATGTGTAAATTTGTTTGTTGTAGAAACGATTTACCACAGATCACCCCTATGCTAAAAGAAAACTGATGGCTATCATGAACAATAGGTGGAGAGATTGGAAGTCTAACTTAAAGAGTACTAATTTTGTGTCTGGTGACCGTGCTAAATCTATAGCGAATACTATTAACAATGATCGAGTAAATCCTAATCAATGGGCTGCGTTAGTTGATTATTGGCTAACTGATGATGCACAGGTTGTGTTTATTTTAATCTTATGTATTATCAATTATTAGTTATTGTTATATATTATTATTAATTAATAAATACATGCAATGTAGGAAATAGCAACAAACAATTGTGAAAATCGGAAAAAAATTATTGGTAGGTCATACATTGGGCACTAAATCAATTCCAAAAAAGAAGCATGAATTGGTAATATTTGATGTTATTTCAATATATTTTTTTCGTTAATCATGTACTAGACTTCTATAAATAGAGTATTTCTTGAATTATGTACTATTGTTTGTTTTATTTGTAGTACCAAATAAATTAAAAAGAGCTTGATCGAGCTGAGATGTATATACAGTCCCACACTCGAAGCGATAACTCAATTTTACCAGGAGCATCCTAGAATGTGGTACGTATTTATCAATCCTCAAATGTCTTATTCCTTCACTAGCTAGATGGTCATATATTGATGTCTCATTTTAGTACATTTTAGTAATCTCTGAATTTGTGAATTTAGTAACATTAAGAGCATATCTCTGAATTTGTGAATTCATGAAATATCTCTGTTGGAATATGATTGTATGGTAGCTCATGGAAAGAGAAGTTCTACTGTGAATCATTTTGTATCTAATGTAATAGTAGGATGTGCTTGTTATTTAGATTTTGATATATATTCATATTATTTTTAAATGGTTGTTGCTCATGATATTTTCATATTTAAGTTATGTATATTTTGTCTTGTATATTTTTATAGGAAAAAATCATTGAGTTAAAGAAAACTCAGGAATCGACTGGTGAAAGCAGTAATACAGGACGGAATGATATACTTGCACAAGTGCTTGGACCGGAGCGACATGGTAGACTTCGACAAGGTGTAGTTGGTGCCACAGTTAAAAATACTTGGGGGCGTCGTGACAAGACTAATGAGGTAGAACGTGAGAATCAAGAATTGAAAGCTGAGTTGAAAAAGGTGCGGGAAAAAGGAGACGATACTGCAAGGAAAGTGGATGAACTATTATCAATCATGACAGAATTTATGAAGAAATCATCAGTTCCAAATGCTCATTCCAACAATCAGGTGTTGCTCTCTCACTCCAATTATACTTAAAAAAAATTCTCTATCACTCTGTTTGTATGGATTAACAAGTTCACTAATATACAATTTCTCTAATCAGGATCGATCCACAGAAGGAGATAATGGTGATATTAGTGGATCAAATAATCATATAGAGGACCTGTGACATGTCTCGTGCTGCTAGAGATATGTTATATGTGATGCTGGAAATTTGTTAGATGTAACACTATTTTGGATGGAAATTTGTTAGATGTGATACTGAAAATACGTTAAATGTGCTACTAGTTATGTACTGTTTTGATACATAGTAACAGTATTTTGGATGGTTATGTATATTTAGATGATATTATACATTAATAGACTTTATTTGTTTTGTTCTTTTAGTTGTAAATGTTATATTCAGATTGGATGGTTGAATGTAATTATGCTTCTTAATAGGTATAAGAAATATTGTATAAGAACAACAAATTATTTCAAAAGCTGGAAACGATATAGCAATAGTCAGGACCGTCGCTATAGATAAACAATATTGGCGCCATAAACATCTATACCGACGGCCACGACCGTCGCCATACATCACAGCCATTCGCACAACTTTTCTATAGCGACAGCCAGGACCGTCGTAGTATCTCTCAAACATTCGCACCAAATCTTTTTTAGCGACGGCCACGACCGTCGCTATATCTATTCCCCGACCGTCGGTAAACAGTTTCATGCGCGTTTTTGTGAAGTTTTCTGGCGACGGTCCGACCATCGCGATAGGAGAAATGAACGTCGCTAAATCTTTCAGCGACAGCTTATATGGCGACGGTTGGTGGCCGTCACTATAACCTTTAGCGACGGTCTTTTAAGCTATAGCGACGGTCGCCGACCGTCGCTATAGCCTGATTTTCTAGTAGTGTATGCTAAATTGTTAGCAATACAAAATAAACCAGAAAAGTATTTGAAATAAAAAGAATCTATTCAACCCCCTCCCTTCTAGATCTATTGTGCCTACTGGAAACTAACATATACTTTTTAAATAAGAACAAATAATAAAGTTGAACGGAAGGAGTAATATATTTTGCTAGATGAAAGTTGTATGTACAAAAAGTAATATAAAAGCAAATGCATATGGTAAAAGCCTATCATTCAATGAGCTACTACTAAATTTATGAAATAAATTTGCATTTCGATTAAAAGATGTCACTTTTGTTGTGAGTGTTCATATAAATTAAGTAATTACACATTTGTATTAATTTAGGGAGTATACGATTATACAAACTCATAATAAATATCAAAATATTTTTGTAGAAAAATATAAAATAAAATGAACTAAATTACGTGTTTAACCATATATTATTATATAATATGCTCGAACTAAATATGAAAATTAAATACTCAATTTTTTTCTTCTTGTTTTTGATTTTTATGACATCATCCTCAATCATACTGATATTCATGTATGGCCAATGGGGGACAAAAACATCATTCTACATTTTAATAGTTCTTATAAGTAAGATGTCATTTTTTTAATAATAATATATATTACGAATGTTTTTTAATTGTTTTATTGTTAGTGAATAAGTATTAGTGATAACTTGTTTGGAAAAATGTGTAATAAATGACTCTCTTATAATTTTTATCAATTTTATATGTTAATAAGATTTATAATTATAAGTTGACATAAATTTATCCCATTATATAACGTAACTCTTTTCTTTTTATACATTACGATTAAAAGATATGACTTTTATTGTACAAATTACACAATTATATCGACTCATAATAAATATCAAAATATTTTTGTTGTAGTATACACACACACACACACACACACACACACACACACACATATATATATATATTAAATTTAACTAAAAAACTGGACATCTTTGTCTCCTAACTGATATATGTATTCTCTCTTCAAATTAGTTGTTAGACACAATGATTTGTTCTTCAGTCTTGTTCAAGAATACATTGTTGGATATATTGGGAACTTAAATTTTGGCAATATTCCATTTATCAGTATTCTTTGTCAGACATGACTTTGTTCAACTAACTTTGATGATAGTAGATTGATGAGAATTATAGAGTTGAGCTTTGCATTTACTCTACGATTATTGACTTTACTTTTGCTCTACTATCTCATCTTCTGTCTGCTCTACGAATAAGTATTTCATGATTCTTGAGCAGACTTACATACTTATCTTTATTCTCGGAATACTTTAACAGCTCTACAATACTGAAGATAACTCTACGATCTGGCTGTCTTTTGATACTTTACAATACAACCTGCTGCTCTACGAAATCTTGGTTACTCTGCGAACTTACTTGTGCTTTATGACCAGTAAGAGAACTATTACAATTTAGCCTTTATAGAGACATTCCAAAGATTCCTTATAATTAGGACCATACTAATCCATTCTTAGAGTATGTTCTTTTGTGATCATTTTCGTCTTGTTTGGCCTTCAACTCTTCTTTGTGAATCGTAGTTGAGCTCTATGATTTTTGTCTTATGCACTTCAATGAATGAGCTGATTCTATTATTTGTGATCACACTACGATTCGATAGATTGATTCTACGATTGGTTGGTCCTATCGACTATACATGAAAGTTTTAATAAGATCAACTTAACAAATTTGATCTTTCTATTCTAAGTCATTGTACATGTGTTTCTTAAGAACTTTACAAAACTTATCATTACAAATTTACTTTAATCATTTGTTCATCAAATAATGATAATTCAATTTAGATCAACCTAACATTTTTGATATTTTCTATTCTAACTCCCTATACATTTGTTTGTTAAGGACTTTAAAAAGCTTATCTTTCACAAGTGTACTTTGATCAATCTGTTCATATATATTACATTCATTTGGATTAACTCAGTGAGATCAACCTAATATGTTTGATCTTTCCCTATTCTAAGTCATTGTTTATTCATCATTTTATTAAGAACTTCACAAAACTTTCATTTGCAAATATAATTTACATCAACTGTTCATCATCAAATTTTATATATTTGTAATCTCATGTAGATTGTTAACGCTATCCCCCTCAATAACTCATCGTAACAACCTACATGCATATTCATAACATTATAAATAATATATGTCCGCCTAAGTTTATTTGACCTAATTTTCATTTTAATTTGTCCAAATTTATTTGTCTTCCTTCCTTTTAATATTATTTTTGACATTAATTTTTCAATAATATCCTCATTTAATTTTAAAAAAATTATTGGAAATAACATGACATACATTGGAAAAAGTAGCACTATTAATTTTGACATTAGAATCACAACCACACTTCTTCTTTTCTTCTCTCTCCTCTATTTTATTGTTCGAAAAAAATTTGAAGATTAAATAAAATAATAATATAATAATTAAGATGAATAATTTATTGATGAATTTTTTTTAATAGGTGTATACTTTTAAATAAGAACAAATAATAAAGTTGAACGGAAGGGGTGGCATATTTTGCAAGGTAAAAGTTGTATGTACAAAAAGTAATATAAAAGTAAATGCATATGGTAAAAGCCTATCATACAACGAACTACTATTAAATTTACGGAAAAAAATTGCATTTTGATTAAAAGATGTCACTTTTGTTGTGAGTGTTCATATACATTAAGTAATTACACATTTATATTAATTTAGGGACTATACGATTATACCAACTCATAATAAATATTAAAATATTTTTTTAGAAAAATATAAAATAAAATGAACTAAATTACGTGTTTAACCATATACTATTATAATATGCTCGAACTAAATATGAAAATTGAATATTCAATTTTTTTCTAATTTTTGATTTTTATGACATCATCCTCAATCATACTGATATTCATTCATATGGCCTATGGGGGACAAAAACATCATTATACATTTTAATAGTTCTTATAAGTAAGATGTCATTTAATAATATATATTATGAATGTTTTTTAATTGTTTTATTGTTAGCGAATAAGTACTAGGGATAACTTATTTGGAAAAATGTGTAGTAAGTAAGACTCTCTTATAATTTTTATCAATTTTATGTGTTAATAAGATTTATAATTATTAGTTGACATAAATTTATCCCATTATATAACGTAACTCTTTTCTTTTTATGCATTACGATTAAAAGATATGACTTTTGTTGTACAAATTACACAATTATATCGACTCATAATAAATATCAAAATATTTTTGTCATTATATATATATATATATATATATTAAATTTAACTAAAAAATTGGACATCTTTGTCTCCTAACTGATATATGTATTCTCTCTTCAAACTAGCTGTTAGACACAACGATTTGTTCTTCAGTCTTATTCAAGAATACATTGTTGGATGTCTCAGGACCTTCAATTTTGGCAATATTCAATTTATCAGTCTTCTCTGTCAGACATGACTTTGTTCTACTAACTTTAATAATAGTAGACTGATGAGAATTATTGTAACACCCCCTTTCCAAAATAGAAAGAGAGGTTACTCAAAACACAACAGAACTAAGGAAGATCACAAGGTCCTAAACCACAAAAGAGTAATCTCATAATAATTCAATATCATAAGACAAACCATAATAAATGCCACACTGGCTCAAACTACAGTCTAAATAATTATTACAATTCCAAGTAACTGACTCATCAAGTCTAAACAGAATATTTCTAAATCATTGGAATGAATGGAGCTCTCATCACACTTGCCCTTGATCCCCCTGATTACCTGCCGGAAGAAAAACACAGCATGAGCCAAATGCCCAGTACGGATATAGAATGCAAGAATAATGTAACGGAATAACTAACATAATTAAATGAAATTAAATGAAGCGAACTGAAACGAAACGAATAAAACTAACACAATGAAATGATAGGCTGAATCAAATGGCTGGGTGTTATTTCATACCGAGCTCAAAATAAATAGTAATATACCTTGCCACACAGGCAAGTCAAATAATGCCACACAGGCAATCAAAATAATGCCACACAGGCAATCACACATCGGACTGCGCAATCCAGATGCGTGCAAAATCGGAAGGTGTGTTTGGCACAAACATCACCAATCCGCAGAACAGAACAGAACAGAAACTAGGGTCGACCCATACGCCTCCCACAACAAAACACCAAATGGCCAACTCCCACCGGAGCACAAAACGGAGACGCCGTGGACTGATCACACCGCCACGGAAGGTGTCATGCCTCGGTGCCAAGAGGACATGCCTGTGGTACCCCCACAGGTGGTTATAGCTCAGGTATACCCTACGGTATTCTAACAAAATATAATGTCACAACACATGCGACAAAATATCAACATAAAGGGGTGCTAACATGTACATGTTAAATCGAACGAATCGTCAACATAAGTCTATAAAATATACTAACATGTACATCACTATAAATATAAAATAAAATTTAGACATGACACACTAGTCTAAAGAGTACAATGTGAGTTCTAATACAACGCCAAAATAAATTTATCACAATAAATTGACAAGGGATAATTATGAGAGATAATACTAAATTTCGAAACGAATAACGAAACGAACGAATTAAAAACAAAAGAGTCTTGCTGAAAGAGTACGGAATCCGTACCTGGATTAAGTAACGTAATACACAACGTATATTCCAATTATTACTCGTTTAGACTCCCACCGTTCGAACTAATCACCAAAATAATATGATACCTTAAATTAGATTACTAAATTGTAAATTTTAACAATTTATAAATTTTAAAAACTTTAATGATAATACAATAACATTCTGTAAAATCTACTAATTATGCAATGATATATATATAGTTCAATAATATTACATAGTTCAGAACTAATAATAAAATATTAATAAAAAAAAAATATTATCACATCATTTGTATGGAGCGACTGTTAAAGTTTTTTTTTTTTTTTTTTTTTAACCTTTTAGACAAAATGAAAAATAAATAAATAAAATCTAACAAATAAGGTATTAACCATTATTCACGTGAATGACCCTATAATTTAATAATAATAAAAAAAAAACACCCATGAACTTGATGATTACAGAACAACAATTGTAGCCAAATCACATATATATATATACAACTTGCTTTACCGAATTCTATGAGTACTGATATGATAAATTATAAAAATCATATATGTATATATATAATCCCGCACGTCTTGCTTTGGTTCACAGTAAAAAAATGGATTATTCTAACTATGTAATACATACATATAATATTTATGAACAATCAAGTTTTTACCTTAATCAATTCCCTTTTCTTTTACTTCCGTTTGCTACCAGCGATTTTGGAAAATCCAGCCGACTCTGCTTCTTATCTCTCTTTCCCTCAATCACGTATAAAACGTATCAGAGTCTAATTAGGTTTGTTTATTTATTTATTAACGTGTCTTATTAACTCTCACCTAATTTTAATAAGATTTAAAAAGATTACTCAATTCTAAATTTGACCCACTTAATTTAAAGCCCAATATTACCACATCACTTATTAATACATTAGCCCACATAAATTAAATAACTAATTGACCCAAATAGAAGACAGTCCAATAAGCAAAATAAAAAAAATATATGCATTTAAAAGTCATTTATTTATTATTTTACTGGGTATTACAATTATAGAGTTGAGCTTCACATTTGCTCTACGATTATTGACTTTACTTCTGCTCTACTATCTCATTTTTTGTCTGCTCTACAAATAAGTACTTCACGATTCTTGAGCAGACTTACATACTTCTCTTTATTCTCTGAATACTTTAGCAACTGTACAATACTGAAGACAACTCTACGATCTGGCTGTCTCTTGATACTTTACAATACAACCTGCTGCTCTACGAAATCTTAGTTACTCTGTGAATTGACTTGTGTTTTATGACTAGGAAGAGTACAATTACAATTTAGCCTTTATAGAGACATTCCAAAGATTCTTTATAATTAGGACTATACTAATCCATTCTTAGAGTATGTCCTTTTGTGATCATTTTCCTCTTGTTTAACCTTCAACTCTTCTTTGTGACTCGTAGTTGAGCTCTACGATTTTTGTCTTGTACACTTCAGTGAATGAGCTGATTCTGTTATTTATGATCACACTACGATTCGGTAGATTGATTCTATGATTGGTTGGTCCTATTGACTATACATGAAAAGTTTTAATAAGATCAACCTAACAATTTGATCTTTCTAGTCTAAGTCATTGTACATGTGTTTCTTAAGGACTTTACAAAACTTATCATTACAAATATACTTTAATCATTTGTTCATCAGATAATGATAATTCAATTTAGATCAATATAACATTTTTGATCTTTTCTATTATAACTCCATGTACATTTGTTTGTTAAGGACTTTAAAAAGCTTATCTTCACAAGTGTACTTTGATCAATCAGTTCATATATATTACATTCATTTGGATCAACTTAGTGAGATCAACCTAATATTTTTGATCTTTCTCTATTATAAGTCATTGTTTATTCATCATTTTATTAAGAACTTCACAAAACTTTCATTAACAAATATAAGTTACATCAACTATTCATCATCAAATTTTATATATTTGTAATCTCATGTAGATTGGTAACACTATCCCCCTCAATAACTCATCCTAACAATCTACATGCATATTCATAACATTATAAATAATATCTGTCCGCTTAAGTTTATTTGACCTAATTTTCATTTTAATTTGTCCAAATTTATTTGTCTTCCGTCCTTTTAATATTATTTTTGACATTACTTTTTCAATAATATCCTCATTTAATTTTTTAAAAAAATTATTGAAAATAACATGACATACATTAGAAAAAGTAGCATTATTAATTTTGACATTAAAATCACAGCCATGCTTTTTTTTCCTTCTCTCTCATCTATTTTATTGTTCGAAAAAAATTAGAAGATTAAATAAAATAAAAAAATAATAATATAGTAATTAAGATGAATAATTTATTGATAATTTTTTTTAATAGGTGTATACTTTTAAATAAGAATAAATAATAAAGTTGAACGGAAGGAGTGGTATATTTTGCTAGGTGAAAGTTGAATGTACAAAAAGTAATATAAAAGTAAATGCATATGGTATCATTCAATGAGCTACTACTAAATTTACGGAAAAAATTTGCATTTCGATTAAAAGATGTCATTTTTGTTGTGACTGTTCATATAAATTAAATACTTACTCATTTGTATTAATTTAGGGACTATACGATTATACCAACTCGATCATAATAAATATCAAAATATTTTTGTAGAAAAATATAAAATAAAATGAACTAAATTACGTGTTTAACTATATATTATTATGTAATATGCTCGAACTCAATATGAAAATTGAATATTCAATTTTTTCTTTCTAATTTTTGATTTTAATGACATCATCCTCAATCATACTGATATTCATTTATATGGCCTATGGGGGACAAAAACATCATTCTACATTTTAATAGTTCTTATAAGTAAGATGTCATTTTTTTAATAATAATATATATTACGAATGTTTTTTTAATTGTTTTATTGTCAGTGAATAAGTATTAGTGATAGCTTGTTTGGAAAGATATATAATAAGTGAGACTCTCTTATAATTTTTATCAATTTTATGTGTTAATAAGATTTATAATTATAAGTTGACATAAATTTATCCCATTATATAACGTAACTCTTTTCTTTTTATGCATTACGATTAAAAGATATGACTTTTGTTGTACAAATTACACAATTATATCGACTCATAATAAATATCAAAATATTTTTGTCATAGTATATATATATATATATATATATATATATATATATATATATATATATATATATAATATATATATATAGGGATCCCTTCCATGGCAGCCGGTTGCTATGAGAACTGTGCAACACCCCTTTTTGGACCGTCGATCAACTTATTGGAAGGTTTAGATTGAATGCCATAATTTCCCCGCCGGCACAAGCTTTACCGGCTTTTATTTTAATATATTGCATTGCATGATCAACTGTTATCATTTTAATATTAAAATACTCCAGCCTGCACAGCTTGTACCGGCCGGGTATTTTTTTTAACGCATTTCTCCATTTTATGGGATGACTCAGCACATTAAAATCACATTAAAAAAATATAAAATACTCCAGTCGGCACAGCTTGTACCGGCCGGGTATCTGCTCTTCTTTTTTTTGGCGGCTGGAGTAATCAAAACTTGCACTCTTATTCACTGTACACTCATGAAGGCAAATGAATATTAATATTTTATAATATTGATATTAATAAAATATTTGTAATATTAATATTAATACTAATATTAAATATTAATACTAATATTACAAAATATTATAATATTATTACAAAAATATTAATACTTATATTACCCAAAAATATTAATAATTATAATATTTTGTAATATTAGAAAATATTATTACAATATTATTGTATTAATATTACAAAATATTGTATTATAATATTATAATATTAATATTACAAAATATTTTTTTGATAATACAATATTGTATTATAATATTATAATATTATAATATTAATACAATATTGTATTATAATATTAATACAAAAATATTATAATATTAATTACAAAAATATTAATACAATATTGTATTATAATATTATAATATTAATACAATATTTTGTAATATTAATACAATAATATTGTAATAATATTTTCTAATATTACAAAATATTATAATTATTAATATTTTTGGGTAATATAAGTATTAATATTTTTGTAATAATATTATAATATTTTGTAATATTAGTATTAATATTAATATTACAAATATTGTATTAATATCAATATTATAAAATATTAATATTCATTTGCCTTCATGAGTGTATAGTGAATAAGAGTGCAAGTTTTGATTACTCCAACCGCAAAAAAAAAAAGAAGAGCAAATATCCGGCCGGTACAAGCTGTGCCGGCTGGAGTATTTTATATTTTTTAATGTAATTTTAATGTGCTGAGTCATCCCATAAAATAGAGAAATGCGTTTAAAAAAATACCCGGCCGGTACAAGCTGTGCCAGCTGGAGTATTTTAATATTAAAATGATAACAGTTGACCATGCAATGCAATATATTAAAATAAAAGCCGGTAAAGCTTGTGTCGGCTGGGTAATTATGACATTCAATCTAAACCTTCTAATAAGTTGATCAACGGTCCAAAAAGGGGTATTGCACAGTTCTCATAGCAACCGGCTACTATGGAAGGGATCCCATATATATATATATTAAATTTGGGAAAAATATATGTACACAGCTGTATATTACACAGTCGGTTATGACGACAGTTTTTTGGGCTTCACCCGTCGCCATAGCTATTCTGGGCTATAGCGACAAGTGAACTGTCGCGATGACCCAAAAAATATTCGCGATAGTCTAACTGTGTAATACACCGCTATTTATAACTAAAAAATTGGAAAAAATAAAATCAGAAAAAGGAAAGTAGAAGGCAGTAAAAAGAAAGAAAACTCCCAAAATTTCCTCCGCGCTTAGTGCGTTGTCTTGCTCCTCTTTTAACTCTCTCTCTTTCCCCCGAAATTCTTGGGAGAAGAAAAAGAAAAGAAAAGAAAAGAAAAAAATCAAATCAAAATCAAATCCTTGATTATTTCAACGCAAACTCACCATTAATACAAAAATTCTTAAAAGTTCTCCTTTCCAGTTTCTGCTATTTCTCTCTCTCTCTCTTTCAAGCACCCAACAACTATTCTCTTTTAGATCTGGACCCCGACAGCCTAATAATTGGGTCAAATACCATAAGGTTCGATCTCTCTGTTTTTTGGGGTCTTTTTAAGTTCTGGGTTTTGCTTATTTGTTTCAAATTCCTTGTTTCAGATCTGGGTTGACCCTTGTATGTCTGAATTCAATCTCAAATTTTTGTTTTATTACAGATTCAGCTTGGTGTGGTTATGATTCAGGGTTTATGTTTAATTTGAATCATAGTTTAGATTGATTATTGATTTTTATGTGTTATCTTTATGTCAATTTAATTTGTCTAGGTTTATTGTATTCTTTTTCATTAGATTATAATAAGCTGGAAAGATCCAAAATTTATGAGTATTCGAATTTGATTATTATTTTTGATCATCACTTTTTTCTTTTACATCCATAATTCAGCTACACTTGTTTTTAATTTATTCAAAAGTGTATTTGATTATCAAGTTTATGTGTGTTCTAATTGTATTGGGTATGCCACAGTTCCATTTGGAAATCTTATCCTTTTTCTTTACTTTGTTTTCAATACCATTTTCATTATCATTTATTCCATCTAAATAATTTGGTACCCAAATTCCATGCCATTGGAGCTATTTTGAGTCCATGCCATATATATCCGGCAATGGACATTGTATATATTTTTTGTAATAACATGATGTGTATGGCTTTGTAAATTGATCCTTTAAAATTGTTTTATTCAGAATTCTTTTGTCGTAGTCCTGTTTTTCCTATATAATGTGTAAAGCATGTGCCCATTTGCTTACTGCTAGTAAAAGGTAGGTGTTAGATCTGGAAAAATTTTATATATTGTTTTGCAGTCATTCTTTTGGAATCCTAGTTATGATGTGCTTAGTTGATAGTAGTATATTAATTTCTTTTTGTCCAGTATGTGCACTTGAATTCATTTGCTCAAGTGTTAAATCGTAGATTGAAAGCACATGCTTGTTCTTGGTAAAACTTAACTAGTTGAAATATTTCAGTATGGTCTGATTAGTAAAACATTGATTTTATTAGTTCTTTACCAGAAATACTTCCTTATGGGCTCAGTACAGTTATCTTTACTTACAGCCTTACATTTGATTTGTGATTCAGTTGAAGAAGATCTGGGCTCCAAAGCTAAACTTAAAATGAAGAAGGCCTTGGGTCAAACTGTCCGGGACCTGTAAGTCAAATTGAATTTTAAAGATCTTATTAGAAATTATGTCTGAGAATTATGTTCTCTTTATTAGAAAAAAAGCAAGAAGACAAGTCTTTTTTTGATATTGTGTGATATTATATCATCTTTCAACAAGTAATCTCACTAATTCATAATTTTATGGCCTTTTTTTTTTCTTTCTTCCCCCTTGCAGTAAGAGAGAGGTGAATAAAAAAGTTCTTAAAGTTCCTTCAATAGAACAGAAGGTAAGTCCTTTTAATTTTTGAATTATATTTGATGTCCATCAGCCTTCTTTCAGTTTGTATACATGCTGAATGACACCTACAAATGTTTGGGATTTATTTAAAGATATTTGCTTTTGGAAACCTGGTTGGATAAATAAGATTTTTTCTTTTTTGTACACAAATACGCGAGCTTAATTTTGTTTTTTGCTTTTATTTTTCCTTTCTTCCTAAGCTCAGTGATTTTCATATCAAGGGCATCTAATATATTTCTCATGTACTTGATCTCTAGATTTGGGCAATACTTATAATTTGCTGTGTGTATACTGTGTAATTCATCTTCTTGTTATCAAGTGACGGCTCAAGTTTGCATTTGTTGCTTGATGGCATTTGTTGTCCAATTCAGGAAGTTCTTTAGAGAGAGCTAGATTGGTTTGTTTGCTTTTTAGCTTTTCATTTATTATCTGGTTAAAGGGTACTCACAATATGTTGTAGTCGTCTGATATTTGTAAGCTCTTCTACTAAATATACAAAGTATTGAATGGCTTTCAAGTTTGCATGTGTTATACTGGATAGGATTGGTTTCCAAATTTAAGAAGTTCTTTAGAACACACTAAATTGGTAATTGCAAAATGCCATAGCATATAATCTTCGATCTTATACTAAACCTTACAGTTTCCCCCTCCCTAAATTTAAATTCAGGTTCTTGATGCTACTAGCAATGAGCCCTGGGGTCCGCATGGATCACATCTTGCTGATATTGCACAGGCTACAAGAAATTAGTAAGCTTTAGATTCTTAAAATAAGATCTTTTGATTCTTAATTTATTTAAAAGGTTAATTTTTATCATGTATGCAGTCATGAGTACCAGATGATCATGTCAGTAATCTGGAAGCGTGTGAATGATACTGGAAAAAACTGGCGGCATGTCTACAAGGTTTGCATAGATTTTTCTTACTTCACTCCCTTGGATGATTTTTCAGTTTGTTTTTTCCCTGCAACTTCCTGGGATAGTTCAAAATTACCATTGTGCGCTCCGTGTCTGTGTGTGTGGCTGTCTGGCTGTCTGTCTCTCCGCAGCATCCCCTCACAAATTCTAAACTATCTTTCCTGGTTGTGTAATTGTAAATTCTCCCACTTATCAAAAATGACAAATGTTTGTCCTTTGATTTAGGTTGATCCATGCCTAATATCTTTTCTTGAAGTCTCAATTGTCATGCTTTCCTTTTGTGTTTCGCTTAAGCTATCTAATTTTTGTTGTTCTGCTCCAGGCTTTGACTGTTTTGGAATACTTGGTTGCCAATGGGTCAGAGCGTGTGATAGATGAGATCAGGGAACATGCATACCAGATATCAGTAGCTTTCTGTTCCTTAAAGCTGCAATTTTCATTACAACCTTTGCTGTGAATTTATATCTTTAAGTTTGTTTTAATTCTTGTGGTAGTTACTAATATATTTTTCTCTGGTCAGACATTGTCCGATTTTCAATATATTGATTCTAGTGGGAGGGATCAGGGAAGCAATGTAAGGAAGAAATCTCAGAGTCTTGTGGTACTAGTAAATGATAAAGAAAGAATACAAGAAGTTCGACAGAAGGCTGCTGCAAACAGGGACAAGTGAGTCTGGTCTGCAAAAGTTTTTAATGATTAGTTTCATTTTCACATTTCATAATGAAATCACAAGTATCATCAAGTCTACTTTATTCCTTCGAGCACCATCATCCGTGTCAACCGAGATTTTATTCTGAGTAGTTCTCCTGTTATTCCGCTACATCCATGTCAGTCATCTGCTATTATAACAGGATAAAAAATAACAGACTTTTCAAAAAGACTTGAAAATAGAAAAATGGGATATTGACTTATAAAAAATAAAAACAAAATAACTGGATTTGCAGTTTTAAGTCTTGGTTTCGTAGTTTTGACTTTTGACTAGACTTAATGATGTTAAATAGTTCTGTATATGGAGTTTGGTCTTTTTAGAGAGACGGTCATCTTTCGAATTAATCGAAGTTTAATTTCTTAATTGAATGATTACTTTATATGATGTGCTCATTTATGTATGCGCTCATCCTTTAGTTTCTTATCCTAGAGTTTGAATTACTTTTCACCAATCTCGATCTTTCTGCAACTTGCTAGATGAGTATATATTTTGTATTTTATGTTCTGTAGTTGTAACTGTTTTCACCGTAAGAACGATTAACTTCTTTCTGTAATAGCTTAAAAAACTTTTAAGTTTCTATCTGGTAGCTTCAAATAACACAGGCAATTGCGTTCAGGTTTAAAATTCCATTCTCTCACTGGTTCTCTCAAGTTTAATTATCTTTTGAGCTAAGAAAATCCCAGGGCTCTTTTTTCACCTAAAATCTCAATAGGATTTTCTGAGTCTCGCAAGATATTATAGGTGTTATGGGTTTTGTAGCCTTTTTTGTCCTTCATATCATTGGAAAATGTTCTATAAGACTAGAAGTTTCTTGTAGTTAGTATTCTATTTTTAATCCTGAAGAAGGAAAGAACCTTGAAGAAAGAAATTATGAGAAATTGATGCCAGATAGTTGAATATGAAACGATAAATTAGAAACTAACTTCCCTAGTTCCTACATGCAAGTGATTAGAATAAAAAAAGAATAAACTTCAAGAAAGTTGATATATTGTTTGGGAGTATGAATATTGTAAAAGGGTTTTAATTTTTATTTGTGCATTCACTTCCTCTTCCTACTATCTACTCCCTTGTTCCAAAATATAAGATCAATTGCTTTTGTAAATACATACAATGGCAAGTGATCTTATATTACAAAGGCAACTGATCTTACATTTTGGAACAAAGGTAGTATTATGCATCAGACCTGAATTTGCTGTCATAACTAATCCTGTTCAATACCATGTGCTGTTGTTTTTGGGGGTAGTAAAACTGTTAGATGAGTTGCAGCCTAATGTAAACTCTGGAAAATTACAATTTCCCTGCTTAGAAGGTCATAGTTAGCATTTGATCATACTTTCTAAGATATTACTCCATGATTATTATTAAATTGGGACGGAAGGACCTATAAATTTAACTGGTCTATGAAGAGATTATTTGAATTAATCAAACTTGCTAAGTATTCTAAATGAAACTTAGAGGAGATTCACAGTATAACAATGTGTGCCCTCCCTCAAATGCCTCTTTACTGGAATTTCATGGAGAACAATTTGTTATAAGTGAGATACTGATAAAGCAGGTAATAGCACAAATATGAAACTAGCCAGTAACAGAAACTACCCCTATTTGTCTCCTTGAAAATGATATCTGATTCAGATCTGGAAACTGAACAATACACAAAGTATTCAAGAGCTATTGAGACAAACTTTGAATAACTATATTTCTAATGATACTCTGGTTTTAATCATATAAAGTAAAGCATATGAAGTATGGGTATGGGATCTACAGTCTAGAGGATGAATATGCATATTGTGTAGGAATCAATACATTAGGTTTTTCATAACCATCTATGTAGGAAAGATTTCTTAAATTCTTTTTATTGGTTCCCCTTTACTGCATTTCTGATAGCTTCTGACCTTACGGCTAGCTAGATGTTCTCGCATTTCTATATGATGTTTTTAATTTATGTTATAACTAGTCAGCATATATGTTATTGCATTAGAATATCTGGAATGATGTTTTTAATTGATTATATATAAATATATTTGAATAGATTTCGCAACACATCAATGGGTGGTATGTATAAGCCTGGTTCTTATTCGGGTGTGGGAGGATATGGTGAAAGATATGATGATGATCGTTACGGAAGCAGAGATGAAGACGGGAATGGTTATGGGAGAGAAAGAGATTGGGATTCCAACAGCCGTGATAGTGATCGTTATGGTAGAGATTCTGAAGAGCGATATGGCCGAGATGGCTACAGGGATGATGATTCCCGGGGAAGAAGTCGAAGCGTGGATCCCTACAATTATGGTTCGAGAAGCAGAAGCACTGATAGAGATAGAGACCGCTCCTATGAGGAAGACGGTCAATTTTCTTCTAGGTACGTCCGTGTTCTTTGGTTTTACTATTGCTTGTAATTATGTTAGTTCATATGGTGACATATTTGTATACAATGTATAGCCTGTTCTTCTGGTTTGGAATTCATTCTATATGAAAACACGTTAGAATAGAATGGCTCCAAAGTCCAGACCGATTTCTGAACTGATGGAACATAATTTAGGAACTACATTAAGTAGTTTAATGATGAACGCTCAAATAAAAGTTTGAAGCATGTATAATGTCTTTACCTTTACTTGTTTCTTATGCTTAAGGTTTCTCTGATCTAGAATGCATGATTTACTTGAACCTTTTTTCACCGCAGAGGAAGTGCAGCCAAGGCTGATGACCGTTCCCAAGATGGAAGGTAAACACAGCGGACATGTTTCTGGTGTGTTGGACATGTACATTTCAGATTATTGACAAATGTATTCCTCTCTTTTCAGTGTTCCAGGCAGGCGGCTTGACCAGAAATATTCAGAACAAAATCTTGGTGCGCCTCCAAGTTATGAAGAAGCAGTTGTTGATGCTCGTAGCCCAATCCACAGTGAAAGGTAATAATATTTACTGTTTTCTTTCACCCAACTTCTGCTGTGCACTGTGTTGAATTGGTTTCAATATGCTGTTGTTTCAAGGGATGGAGAAACTTCAGCAACATCTGTTCCTAAATCCTCTTCTCCTCCTCTGACCACTAGTCATCAAGAAAACACCACTTCTAGCATTTCTGTAGCTCCTCCTCCAGGTCCAGCTCCAGGTTCAGCTCCTGCTCCTGTTCCTGCTTCAGAAAACAAGGAATTTGATGGCTTTGATGAGTTTGATCCACGAGGTTCCTTTAAAGGTATGGTATTGTTCATACTGGTATGCCAATACCACGTTTAACTGGCCTAATCTTCTCTCGCAAACAGGCCTGTGTCAAAGATTGTACATAAATTATACTTGCATGTTTTTATTCATATTGTAATTTGAAAACATAATTAGGAGTTAATTATTTGCTTATTCTATTTTGGATGCACAAGTAAATTTGTGATTAAGATTAGGATTGAGCTTTGTCGAAAAAAAGATAAGGATCGATCTGTTTTGTATTGTTGTGGTTGCGAATGGATGACTAAGATGAATATAACCTTATTTTGGGGAAGTCTTTTATGTATACTTTGGAACTAGCACCTTGTCTATTTGCTTCAGAGCCCACCAGCCCTAGGTTTTTGTCTGAAGCTTCCCTTTTAATAAACTTAAATAATCCAGAGTGTTGTAGTTTTCCTGTACGTGTATTTTTCGAACAGAAAAAATGCAATTTAATACAAAGATCTATTCATTATTATTACTACTATTATTTTTGTACACTTGTGTTATAACTTTCATCCAGCTGGAATTATGGGCAAAGAAAATGGATGTAATTTTACCTTACCTGGTAAGTTGTTGTGTAGTTAACTTAGGATTCATAGATATGAATTTGTATCTCTAGGTTCAGGATTGGGCTTTAGCTGGAGAGTAATGCTAGGTCCCAAATTCTTGCGTAATTATTACATTGGTTGCTTGATAATTTGCATATACCACTATAATGTTGGCAGCCAATGTAATAATGATACAACAACTTAGGACCCCTAGCTTAAACTAGAAGACTCTGGACCCAATGAGTTAGTTGGTTACTTGGTTTTAATAAGGATAATATGGCTGACCATGGACAATTTTAATCATAACTAATCTTCTTATCCTCTCTCTCTCTCTACCCTCCCTCCTATGTCTTTCATTCAGATATATTTACTTACAATATATAAAATCATTTGATTTTGGTGTGAACTTTAACAGCTGCTCCAACTTCCTCAAATAGTGCTGAAGTGGACTTCCTGTCAGACCCATATTCTTTGAACTCACTGGCTATTGTGCCTACAACAACGGCAACAGTTACCTCAGAATCTGGGGCTTTCACAAACTCCGGTTCTGGAAATGGAGTCCCTTTGGAATCCACAGCCTCTAATCAGGTGGGTTTTATGCTATTAATATCGGCAACTTTTAGATTCCAATTTTCTCAACTTGATATGCCAATTAGTCGGAGCTTTTCTATTCCTATGAAAAGCTTTATCATACACGCCTTTTATTTCCCTATGCTTTTGTATACTATGAGTGTACTTGGGTTTGCCCCCTTTTATCTCTTTTAATAGGTTTATTTACTTATAAAAAGGGCCTGAAACTCTTTATTATAGATTCCCTGTCAGCTGTAATTTTTAACCTCAGAGCAAACCCCAAGGTTTAGTAGGGTATTCGTGGAATTGAAATTATTTTCAAGGGTTTCTATGCACACAATAAAAAGTTGAGTATTTCATGAATGCAATATTTTCTATTTAAATTAGAGATGTTCTCAATTCAAGTTGTTTGAACTTTGAAGATTGCCTTGGTCTATATTTGCTATCTATGTTTATATATTAAGCGAGGGGGTTCTTCATTTTTTCTAAAAACTTATAACTTGATAATGGGCCCAACTAAATAGAGGAAGGAAAGAGAGCGATGAATGGAGAGCCGGGTGAGTTAAATCACCGTGCACTGCACTTGGTTACTTAAAATAGTTTGTTTAGATGATGCCAACTACTATAATACTGCATCGTTGAAATCCTACTGAAATATGCTTGAAGGATAATATCTTTATCCTTTATGATGGGATCTAAATTCTGTTGCATTGTAATTACAATATCATTTTTGTGTGAAACTCTGCGGACAGTGGTGTATGTTATTTCAATGCACACTCCCTTATTCTTATTTTGATTGTAAAAGGATTGTAATTTATATCGTCAAAATGTCCACTTTATGCAGCCATTTGAAGATCCTTTTGGCGATGGCCCTTTCAGAGCTATTTCTTCTGCAGACAGTTTCCCATCTCAACAGCAGAATGTTGATTCCATGTCTTCCTTCCACCCTAGCTCAAGTCATTCTGATCCACGCCAACAAACTTCTCCAAACACGGAGGCAGTTGATAACTTTGGCTTTGGGGACACTGATATTTTAGCAGATATTTTCCCGCCATCTGGATCTTCACCTACTGGGTTCCCAGCTCAGACTGTGAACCCATCATCACAGACAGGTTTCCAAGGGCAAATGGGCCAACCTTCATCCATGACAGGCTATCCCGAACAAGCTGGACAACAGGCACCACAGGTTGGTTTCCAAGGGCAAATGAGCCAACCTTCATCCATGACAGGCTATCCCGAACAAGCTGGACAACATTCACCACAGGTAGGTTTTCCACACCCGGGTGGCCGACACACATCCCTTTCTGGTTTTCCGTCTCAGATGGGCACTGCACAACAGGCAGGTTTTCCTGCTCCCAGCCAGCCTGCACAGCCTGGCGCTTATTTTTATGGTAGTTTCAATCAACAGAAAGGATTCACAGCACCAGTTGGTCAGCCTACAACTCAAACTCCTACTGGACCACCTGCACAGTACAACACTATGAGCTTCAATCCACTGTCCGGTTCACAAATGGCTCCTCAAATTCAACAAGCAGGATTGAGTGTTCATCATAGGACTTCATCTCTCCCGGCTTCAACAAATTCTCTTGCTATAGTTCCTCAACCAGCGAAAGACAAGTTTGAGACAAAATCCACAGTTTGGGCCGATACCCTGAACCGAGGGCTAGTCAATCTGAATATTTCTGGATGTGAGTTGAACATAATTTGAATTTTTACTGGGCGTCTTATGTGTCATTTATTTATTCATGATGTAGCTAACATTTGGTAATCTGACAATATGCAGCTAAAACAAATCCATTGGCTGATATTGGAGTAGATTTTGATGCCATTAATCGGAAAGAAAAGAGGATGGAAAAACCTAACCAAACTCCTGTTGTATCGACTATTAGCATGGGGAAAGCCATGGGTTCCGGTTCTGGAATTGGCCGAGCTGGTGTGGGTGCTATCAGGGGTGCACCAAACCCCATGATGGGTTCCGGTTTTCATATGGGCATGGGCGGTGCTCCTGGTGGAGGCATGGGTGGTGGTCCTGGCATGGGCATGGGTGGTGGTCCTGGCATGGGCATGGGTGGTGGTCCTGGTGCAAGCATGGGCATGGGTATGGGTGGTGGTCCTGGTGCAAGCATGGGCATGGGTATGGGTGGTGGTCCTGGTGCAGGCATGGGCATGGGAGGTGGTTATGGAGTAAATCAGCCTATGGGTGGTATGGGGATGCGGATGAATATGGGCATGGGGCAAGGCGTTCAGATGCAGCAACCACAGCCAACAGGATTTCCTCCTGGATCCAATATGCCTGGAGGTTATAATCCCATGATGGGCACTGGCAATTATGGTCAACAACCATATAATGGTGGCTACCAATGAGATCGACTGTCACACTTCTCTCTTCAATCGAGATTGGAGAAAGGTAGTCCTGCCTTTAGTGTTTGCATCGCAATATTTTTTGGTCTGAACTTGAAATTTTCTAGGTTACGACTGGTGGCATGTACTCATCCATTCACTTGCAAGGTTTTTGTATTCTTTGTTGCCTTTTTTGTCATTTTCTGGGTCACATTAGTTTCTTAGGCGCTCTAATGGAGTTTTCTAGCTGTTGTGAAGTTGTATACCAGGGAGAGAACCATTCTCAGGTTGTCTTCTCAACCTACTATTCGTATATAATATTCTTTTGACTTGTTGATTGTTGAAAGTGTGACAATAAACAGTATAATTCTTTTTTCTTTTCTTTCTTTTTGAGTTAAAGCATTGCTTTCATTTCATGTATATTACAATTACAATAAGATGACTAAGAATTCAAATCAATATAATAGCATTGATGTGACGTTTATTATGTTTGATTCAGTTATTACATGTATTTGCCTATTACGAGCATAATGTTATTAAATCATTTTTCATTAATTTTACATTTTGACGTATAATTTACTTTATTCATTATATATAATCATATAATTTAGTAAATTAAACATAATTTTGAATATAATATAATAAACATCAAATTTAATACTCTAATATTATTAACTAACTAAATAAATATGTGGAAATAACTTATTATCATTATGTTACGTAAACTATTGTATTACATCCAATTTTTATTCCGCAAACCAAGTTTCACCTAAGTTTCTGAGTTTAGGATGGGAAAGTTAAAAAAAAAACTTGATAGTGATAAAAAAAAAAGAACATAAAACTTATATGTTTTTTTTAATGTTGTTATTGAGTTTATAAAAGAAATTGAAAGAAAAATTTTACATTTAAGTTGCTAAGTTACCATTATATTAATTTAATTTTGTTTATAAATTAGAGTATAATAAAGATTATTAAAGACTGTTATGTTATTTAGTTTTTTTGTCCAAATCTGTCTATTTTGGATGAAAGAAAAGTGATCAATTTTTTCATCAATTTATTTTCTTTTTGGTAAATTAAAAAATTTTGTGATCATTTTGATTTGACCAAGTTTAGTTGTACGTATGTATATATGCTATCTCTATCTTGTTTTCACCGCCTAACCAAGAATACAGACATCACCCCACTTAATCAATCCAGTTACCATAAAATTAACTTCATGATAAAGTGGTTAATTGACTAATACAATGTTATGAGTAGAAGATCACCTTCCGACCTGCGTGTCAACAATGTATTAATCAATTAACAAAAATTAACTCCATACTAATCACTCACTTAACCATGTGGAGTACATATGTTGTTACTCCATTAGTCCATAGCCTCAAAATGAGTCGTATTAAAAAATAATGTATTTAAAGAACATGGGAAATTTGGATGGTACTTATTTTTTATATTTTTATTTATTTAATATTATTTATTATTTTTTTCCTCTTTTTTTTTGGTTTTGAGATAATGAAAAAATACATAAAGTGAAAGGTAACTAAGTTATTTATTAGGATCCATTAGTATAAAAAAATAAAAATACTCGTCAGTTTATATAATTTTATGTGGTCGGTAAAAATAAATTTTTTTAAAAATTATTCTCTTTTCTTTACTTTTATTTTTCTTAATGTATACAAATTATACTTTAATCATCCTTTTGATTAATGTGTACAAATTGTTCTTCAAAGTCTCCTTCTATTATATAGGAAACAGTTTTGAAATATTATTTGTGAAAGGTTAAATAAGATTCTGGAGAAAAAAAAGATACAACCCTTTTACACCAAGATGTACACAATATAGGGGATAGAGTTGGTGAAATAAATAGGTTCTGGATTGCTATCAAGGACCGGACAGGACTGATTTGGCATGGGCCAAAAAGCCCTTTTTTGGATGGGTTGGGCTGGTCCATGGGCTTAAGTCGCTTTTAACTGATCTACTTCTTAAACACGTAAGAGGCACTCAACAAACATTTTCAGATTCTAGGTTAGCAGTTAGCACTACCTCAAAGTAGTACATATATGTTTTTAAGTTACATAGGAAATGGTTTTGAAATAGTAACTGTGAAAGGGGAAAGAGATGCTGGAGAAATATCCCTTTCACACCAAGATGTACACAATATAAGCCACTAAAGAATGTTATTTAGAATTCATCTTAAAGATATGTTTTTCGCAATAATCAATACCACACCTTTCTATGCAGCCTCTGAAAATAAAAGTGCAGCAAATCTACTCCAGGAAGAGTTGAGTCCTATCTCCCCCAGAGTCGGTAAATTCTAACAAGAGCTTCCCTCCCACTTCTAGAGCCGCATCGTCCAATAGTGCCTTGATGTTTACACCTCCTAATGCTGCGTACAAGAATCATACAAATTCTTTCAGGCATACTACTGATTCAATTTAAAGCACGAGCTCAATAACAATTCTTTTAAGGCACATCGTACCTGGGACTATATCTGGGATGCCATCCAAAAATCCGGCCTGTGGAATAAACATTTGGTCATCTTTTTACAAAAAAATAAAAAAATAAAATTCTATCATGTAAATATGGATGCAAGAAAATATATTTGGGAAAAAAAAATTAACCTATGTCATTGTGGTAATATCATGAAAGGGATGATCATGCACACATGAATGGGTTCATTGCAGATGGAGGAGGGTAAGGAAATGATTAAAAGCAGAGTAAGAGTTACCAAATACTCTTATTGACCTAGCGAATCGTGTATTGGTACTTACATACCAAAGCATGGTACTCTTAGGTACTGATACTTTAAATTTAGCGTACCCAAAAATTTCTTTATTGTTTTACCTATAATTGCACAAATATCAATATTTCAACTTAGTATTGGTTGCTCAAATATCACATTTGTACTAAACTACTTTTAAAGCAATCAATTTATTGATTTAACTAACAATTAACCATAAAATGTATGTTTATTATATTTAGAATCTAAGAGAATTCTTAACTACAAGCACTCATATAAACTACCCTAGTGTATCGCATATTACCTGTGTAGTACTCGCATAATACCTATGTAGCACTCGCATAATACCTATGTAGCACTCGTATAGATTCCACGAACAAAATCGAATAGCGTTCCAAGTATCACTAATTAAAACTTTCCAATAAAGAAAATTATTTTAACTTTTATATAGAGAATAAGATCTTCCCAGGCTAATAAAGCAGCTTTATTACACCATAATAACGAGTGTTTTTAGGCACAATAATATGCAATCGCCGGCACATACACCAAAATCATAGATTCATAGTCCAGCAGCCACAAAAGTAGGTAGAAAACTTGAGGTGAGATCACAATATGTTCTTGCTTCAAGACCTCGGAAATTTTCTTTACAAATTCTCAAAGCAGAGGATATATCTATGAGGAATAAGTAATTATGACAACTTTCAAGACAAACCAGATAATGTCTATGGAGCAATTCATACCACGGCAATTGATTTCTATACATAGACATCACATATTGATTGGTCAGAAAAATAAATTATAGCTGGTTGACTGGTATTATCTTGCACACAATGTTTTTTTTAGACATTAATAAAGCGCTTTTAGGATGACCCACACACGCAATCCACTCCTGAAGTCACGTCTTTTAGTACTGGGATTGAAGTATAAGGAAAACTTATCGAGGGTGTGTTCAATGACTTATAATCAAAGGGTACATGACTTACGGGAATCCGGACATCAAGTTTTTCAAATCCATCTCGTCCAACAATTCTGACCCTCAACTTCCGAGACCAGATCCCTGAAAAAGGATCCCTTGAACTATTAGCATCGTAGCTACTGTAGACTTCAGGAGTTAACACTTCAACCACAGGATCTTGTGAACTCTCACTTCTCTTCTCTGTATCATCTTCAGCCCTCCGTTGTATGTTGTAGTCTTGGCTGCTAGCTGAGAGTTAACCTCACACTATGAAAATTTTATGAAAGGAAAATGGATGTCTATTCTGCCACTGATTGAAGAAATAATGGCCTATAATTGGGAACTTTAAATAAATAAAGCTGTATTTCGCACATATATAACATGCAGATTCATAAAGTTATATAACATGCAGGTTTCTTTGTTTTACTTTTGAACTATGTTACATGGACTCAAATGGAGTGTTGAACATGGTATTTTGAAGAGTCCGACAGGGTACTCCACAATTTTACCAATTTTTTAACACTAAAATGAAGTGTCCAATACCCATACTCTTGTCTAAGCGGTAGAGTGTCGGACACGGGTACTTAAGGGCAAAGTGAAGAGTCCATATAACATAGCTTCTGAAACAATGCTAGCAGTACTCACCTACAAGCCATCCAAAAAATAATAGGACAAAGACCACATTTTGCCATTTCGCTACACTTATATCCACTGGGGCCACACATGTTTCTCAATGATGATGCAGTTGGTTTAAATCAAACTGGCTTAGATTTCATTCACCTCTTTGCGAAAAAAGTTGACTGTCGCTAGTAGCATACCGCTTCTCCTCTTCGTAATACGAGTTGAAACCTAATATTTCTTGTAATTCTTCAAAAGATGGCATGCTTCCAGGAGGGGGTATACGACCTCCTTTAATAGCTGCCAGTGCATCCTGCAGATATCTGAGGAACGTTACTCATAAGTTGTAGAAGAAGAATAAGACACCTAAAAGAAGATTGAACTTGAGACTGATGTTACAGAGAGCTGGATACACACCTACTCGGTGAAGTCAAAGAATACACGAGAAATGGCAAAATTATGTAAGATTTGGGGATATGCTAAACAAATTATCTAATATAAAAAAAATTAAACATGAATTGATTAGTAAGCATGCAACTTCTACAATTAAAGTCAAATAATTTCAGCAGATGTCCTATATGTATATTTTACGAAACTTTTAGCATGCACATGTACTGAAGGAAAAAGATGAATATAAGACCTGTATCGCACGAATGGAAACCCCCATCAAGGATAGAGGATAGGCTACAAGCTTAAATCCAACATCTTCAAGTTCCATAGGATTGAGTATAGGAGTTTTCCCTCCCCTTCAAGCATATTGGCCTGCACAGAAATTAAAGAGTTTACTTGATTCGTATAAATTATTTACCATGGGAACATAAATTTGATCAACGCCAATGATGTTAAATTATCCTGGTCTTTAGATAAGATTGATTAAAGTTCTAGACAAAGACTTAATCTGAGAAAGTGCAGATTATCTAGAAAGAAGCCTACAGATAAAGGTAGTTGATTTATATGATGAGTATGGCCGATGATAGAGATTGCAAAGTTATAATTATATTAGGTGGCTCATCCAATGCGTCACCTTTTTCTTGTTTTCTTTTTCAGTAATTCATCAAATGTGTCACTGTTTAAGAGACTAACTTATTTTATACTCCCTCCGTTCCAGGATAAAAGTCCTAATTGACTTTTTGCGCATATTAAGAAAGATGATAAAATGACAAAATTGTCCATATTTAAATTCTCATTTAATTGCATAGTTTTTTGCACATTACTAGTGATGCTCCATAAATATGCATATAGAATAGAAATATAACAATTAATAATAAGGGTATTATAGGCAAATTATTGTAAAAAATAGATCATTTAAGGTAAGTAGACATTTAACTTGGGATTACCTAAAATAATAATAAAGACTTTTATCCTGGGACAGAGGGAGTACCAGGAAACACTAAGCTTATGTTCGTTAGCAATAGTTACTGTCTTACTGATGGGATCGGATTATTTATGCATTTTAAATATCTTTTATCTCATTAGTGGTATTAAATTTACATATGAACCAAGACTATGTAATACCCAAAAAGGCCATTTCATGAGGGACAATAGTATTAGGGGGAAGTGGTGTTAACATTCCCTCATGAAATGGTCTTTTGAGGTATTATGGCATCGTAAGAGTAAGAGCTCATAATATAATACCGTACATAAGATTGGTATTAAAAGTATTAATAGTCGAATCTCATCAATAATTATTGCAAACGAACTCTGAGAGAGAGAGAAAGAGAGAGAGAACTATATAGTAAATGTTAAACCATGCTGCCTCAAGCATACACACAGACACGCACACACACAATGACAATGTTACTTCTCATCAAACATATATTTCTAATCCATAATATCAATTAGATTGATCACATTGTTGAATATAGTAGGCACAAAGATTTAATTTCAGCAAGCACATATGACATATCGATAATGCATAAATGAATCTATAAACAGGACAGGAAGTGGGACAGCTTCGGTAACTGAGAATCTTGTTCTACAATGTAGTTTTTGAGAGAGTGCTTTAGGGCCTACGTCTAGCTTTAGTCCTGTCTCGGTTGGTAGGCAAGTCAAGTTGGTAAGTCAGTCAGTCCAGTGCAAGTGGCTTGTAGATTTGATAGATGGAAAAGGTAGAAGAACGTCAGAGAGTTACATATTGGCAATGGGTGGACCCTTGGAGTTTCAATTGCTATAAAAGTATAGTGCATATACCATGCACAGGAAGGTTTTCAGAGTTCAATGAGTCAACTTTATGGCCAAAAGGTAGGGTAGTGACCTGGGTTAATCATAAAAAGGAAAGGTAAGATAAAGTGCAGAAAGAAGGGATAATTCATGAGAAATAATCTAAGATCATCCAACCTTTCTTTGTTTTGTGTGTTCTGCACTATTTGGAAGAAGAATGTTGGAGCAGTCCTGCTTTCCCTTATGGAATTGCTAGGTGGATTCTTGTGTAGGTACCATGTAAGTCTAAAACCATAGAAAAGAAGAGGCAGAAAAAGAATGTTTTCTGGGATTTGGATATATTGGATAGAAGATTGCTGGAGCAACGGATTGTTGAGTATGTCCATTACTCTTGTGTAGTATGTGACTGATGGAAAGACATTACACACACAACTAGCAGGACTCCAAGGAGTCTAAAGTTGAGGCAAGAGCTTAAAGAAAGTTTTGTAGAGAAACTATATTTATATCTACAATTACATATGTTAAGGAGCATAATTGAATTTTGTTCTATTCGTCTTAAATTTGGGAGGTGGATGTATTGTGTTCATGCTATTTACGAAAAGCAATTATAGGATAAAACCTTAACTCAATCAAGTACCCTAACAAGTGGGAGAATAACTAAGATGTTGATGAAGAACCTCATGATTGCACATTCCACCAACCATACTATGGACCAAGCTTGCCTATTCCTATGTCCAAAAAGGAAAAGAAGTAAGCCAACTACTTTAGCACATTAGTAACTAGGAATCCAAATTGTAATAAAGTGCCCTTATGAACAATAAGGTCAGTAGTCCGGTTCTTGCATCCAGCAACTTTGAGGTCATTCCTCGCGGTCTTTGCCAATTCTCCTACCCCTTGTGGTACTTTTCGGCATATGTTTTGCGGCATTTTCCGCACTCTCTACACAATTAATTGGTGTAACATGCAACAATTTTCAGATCAAGTGTTGATTATAATAGCAACAAAACCAGACACATGCATAAAAGTAATCTTTGACATCAGGGATATGATAAATTGTTTTCTTTGCACGATATTAGTCACTCGCTTTTTCAACCTTATATTCCACGTTCATACCCAACAGCTAAAACCAAATTCACATACCATTTTTGGAACTAGAGGAGAAATTTCACAAAAGGTTTTCATCTCCTCTTTTGATGCAAGTGCATCAGTAAAGAGAACATCAGCTCCAGCATCAGCAAAGACCTTTGACCTCCATAGTGATTCCTCAAGTGAGATTGCTTGACGAGAATCTGTTTGGGCTACAATAACAATGTCAGAACCACTTTCTTTCCGAGCATCAACAGCTGCTTTTATCCTCATCACTGCTTCCGCTCTAGAAAGTACTTTTCGTCCACGTGTATGACCACAAGCTTTGGGAAACACCTTTGAGAGAAAGCAATATAAGCAATAAGAGTTCCAAATATGGGGAAAATTTTGAGATTTCTTTAAAAAGTTCTTTTTACAAGATAAGAGAAGAATTTTATTAAAGAAGATAATAGAACAACAGGAGGACAAGAACTCCTATATGGGGAAGAGGGGAAAAAACAGACTCAAATTTTCTCCAAGTCTGATCTATGCTCCCTCCAGTACTCATGCCAGTGTGCATTACAATATTCATACTGCTAGTATCTAATAAAGTTGCTAATCATACAAAAATAAGATATGAAGGGTATTAAAAATGGTGCCATTAGGCGCACTCACTACTCCTGAATCATAATCCTTTACATTTGAATATCGTTTTTGTTAGATTTATAAAATGGGCCCAAAGTCTAGTCTATAAATACATAAAGCTCTCTAACTCAAAACCAATTGGTAATGAGAAGAGTTGGCCCAATTCATTATACACTAAATATATTTTCTTAAGGTATTCAATATGGGACAAGATATATACTCTAACACTTCCCCTCACGTGTAACCCGGTGTATTGAGGGTTGCACGTGGACCTGATGAATATGAAGACCCACACAATATAAGCAAGCCCAAAAGAAATCTAGTAAACCACGGGAAACTATTGGCCCAATTGATAAATGGTACTACTTAAGAAATGGGTAATTTTAATCCTTAAAAAATGGACTACAATTGATAAGTGGTACTAGTTAAGAAATGAGTAATTTTAACCCTTAAGAAATGGACTACAAGTAGGTAAGAATGAAGGCTAAGAAGAATATTTAATTAGGCCCAAGGAAAGCCAGCCGCTTTGATACCATGTTGATTTATAAAATGGACCCAAAGTATAGTATATATAAAGACATCAAGCTTTCTAATTCAAAACCGTTAGCCCAAGTCATTATACACTAAACATATTTTCTCAAGGTATTTAATATGGGACAAGATATATAATCTAACAATTTCAATTATTGTAAAGCATAGGAATGAGAACAACTCCATCTACTACTATGCTGCCATCAAATCTTTGGGTGTCATACATGTAAAGATTAAGACATAGCAAGGTAATGGAACTCAATTGAATCCTCCTACAATTGGCGTTATTTTTTCGACTGTAGATTATCCGGCTTTGTTGACAAATTGCCAAATGTTAATACCTAGACATGTAAATGCAACTCCTGAAATTGTTTCTGCACCTGACATGAATGCTGAATCGCTGATGCAGATAATGATATTTAACATCATTCATGGCTATAAGCCAATTTAATGATTCTCGTCAAATATTTTCCCATTCTCCTAGTCCATGCCTGTGATATGCATACATTCTTGATAATTCGCAACATTTGAAACTTTTCAAACTGAACTAATATCAAGAGAAGTATAAACGGCGGGGGATAGGGGGGGGGGGAGAGAGAGGATGGAATTTGTCAATAATACTGTGTATATAAAAGAATCTTCTTATAATATGAACCTGATCTTCGAGTAAGATTCCTGCAAAGCCAGCTTTAATATATCCTTTGACAGTTCTCTTGACATTCATGGCACTACCGTATCCATTATCACCATCACCAATGACAGGAATGGACACAGCCTGAGTAATTTGTAGCCCTTGATCTACCATTTCTCCATAGGAAATAAATCCAGTATCCGGCAAACCCAACCGAGAAGCTGATATGCTAAGCCCTAATGAAAACATGAAATGCCTCTAATAAGTTAGTCCTTCCAGATGAAAGAGAAATAAAATAGAATTCAACGACTACAGATTTAAAGGAGCATATAATGGTTCTAGTTGTAATATCATATGGAATCTAATTCTTTATCAGATGTTTAAAATATTGATAATAAAGAACTAGCCATCATTTATTTGACACTTCTAGATACATTTATTCATGTAATCATCTCACTTTTCTGCTAATAGGGAAATAGACAAAAACTGAGGGGGAGATATAATGAAGAAAAAGTCAACAAACTGCAATGTATTTGGATGTTTAACAAAATAAATTTGTAGAAATAATAAGAAAACCAGCTGAGTACTCAAAATAGCAGTTCCTTTACAAAACAAAAGCTACAGAAAAAATTCCCATTACGAAATAAGTACTTATTTTATTTAACCCATGGATAAGAATTATTGGGTTTCCTTCTCATAGTGGCGGCCAGTTGGCTCATGATATCAACATATCCAAAGTTTGTCTTCTTACTTAGACATATTTACTAGACATTTGGTGTTCATTTCATAAGCAGAGCTTGATTTCTTTTGTCCTAGCTTCCACCATAAGTTACGTTGTTGGCTAAATGCCGAAGGGTAAGATAAACTCTGGACAATGCATAGCCTAAACATTACTATCTGAAGAGGGGTATGTAAATTACAACGACTATATGGAGATCTCTTATTCTTCTTCACCTCTGCAGAGTTATCAATGCAAATTCTGTGTTCTTCCTAGTATGCTTTGTTAACTCTGTTGCGTTTGTCGATAGATTGGTATTCTTCATATGTTTAACCCCAACAACGTATAAGAAGGGAGTGCGGTAAGACTCCCAACACGAACAAATACAGCATAAGAATAATCAGACATCTACTGGAGGGTGTAAGAAAATATAGAGTTTGCGTTTGGTGTTCCAAACATATCATGAAAAGTGAAGGATTTCCGTAGGACCTTTCTGAAGTCAACACTTAGGGGGTGTTTGATAAAAACTGAATACATCTGAATCTGAATGAGCTGAATCTGAATCTGAATGAGTTAAATCTGAATCTGAATGAAAAAAATTGTTTGATAATTAACATGTCTGAAACATCTAAATGACAAAACTTTATTATTTTACCCATCTGAAAAAATTCAAAATTGTTGTAAATTTATTTAATATTACTTAATATAATAGTTAATATTTTTTTTATTTTTTATTTTTTTTAATTTTGTTTACTTCATTCAGCTGCTCATTCAGCCATTCAGCTCAAAAAATCTGATTTAGTCATTCAGTTCGTCCATCTTACTGATTCAGCCATTCAGACCAAAACAAACGCACTGACCAATTCAACCATTCAGATTCGGCTCCATTAAACAAACACTCCCTTAATCAGCAAAAGGCCAAGATGAAAAACAAAAAATGGTCCCTCCCCCGGTAAATGAATAAGAAACACATTAAAACAATGATAGATATCCATTCAACCTCAATTCCGTCAACAAGTATTTGAATTTTACTACAGTACTAATTGCTATTATATTAGTCTCCCAATTTTGGTAAGGTAAAATAGTTTTCAAAAGAGAAAAATTCATAATAGACTTTCAACAGTGTTGTAAGTTTTTTAGCGAATACTGAGGAACCCTCGTTACTAACTCACAAGCACCAACCCATTAAAAATATAAAGCTACCAAGATGGCTTATAAAGAAACCCAAATCTCATCACCCATAGAAAAACTTTCTTGTGCTATGAACTCGAATAGATACGCCAAAAACCCCAGAATCAACGCACACGTTAAACTGAAGTTCTTTAAGCAAAGTCCTTAGACATGAGATTTACACCTTAAAGCAGGGCTTGTCATCTCTCCACTAAGTTTCTGTCCATTTTAATTATCAAAGTTATAATGGAAATCAACATCTATCAATTAATTTATGACATTTAGCTACATTACTATGCCATAAATCAAAGTAATCTTATAAAGCTTTACAGTATGATTAACTTCCGTCTTACTTAACAAAATTTGGAAGGCAAAATAAACTAAATGAAACTTCAAAATGAGTTAAATCATTCTAATTTTTTGCAACATTTTATCACATTTTCCAAAACTAGAGATATTTATTCAAGCAGATCAATGCAATCGAGCAAATAGCCAAAAGAAAACCCAAAATATACAATTAAAAATTAAAGAAATTACCAAAGAAATGAAATCAAATACTAGATTATACCACTTGTAAAGCATAATTCAAAGCCAGCTCGCTCCACAAGCTTTGCACTGAGTGAAACAACCTGGGTCAAATCCCGAGTCCAGAACAAATCTTGGGTCAAATCCCAAGTCCGAATCGAATCAAATCCATCCAAATAAGGTCTCAAACCACTGGCCCAATAGTATCTTCTTGGGTCATCTAGCCCACCACAGGCTCCCAAAAGGTCATGACTTGAAGGTACTATTGGTAGTAACTTTATTTCCTTATATGAAGACAATTTTTTCCCCCTATCTTTCGATGTGGGACTGGGGTATTACAAACTCCCCCACTTAAATTTCTGACGTCCCCGTCAGAACCGATCACACACACGGCCCAAAAATCTTTGCCTCTCTAGCCATTGTGGGATAATACCGGCTGGCTTCGTGTCCCCACCTCTGGACCTTCATCTCTCTATTGTGGGATAATACCACCAGCCTTCGTGTCCCCACCTCCGGCAACCCGATCGGATGACCCGACCCGAGCTTTCGAGAGTCGGCTCTGATACCATATGAAACAACCCAGGTCAAATCCCGAGTCCGAAACAAATCTTGGGTCAAATCCCAAGTCCGAATCGAATCAAATCCATCCGATGACCCAAGAAGATACTATTGGGCCAGTGGTTTGAGGCCTTATTTGGATGAATTTGATTCTATTTGGACTTGGGATTTGACCCAAGATTTGTTCCGGACTCGGGATTTGACCCGGGTTGTTTCATATTACTTAATTCCTCATATACAGACAGATATGAAACAACCCGGGTCAAATCCCGAGTCCAGAACAAATCTTGGGTCAAATCCCAAGTCCGAATCGAATCAAATCCATCCAAATAAGGTCTCAAACTACTGGCCCAATAGTATCTTCTTGGGCCATCTAGCCCACCACAGGCTCCCAAAAGGTCATGACTTGAAGGTACTATTGGTAGTAACTTTATTTCCTTATATGCAAACAAATTTTTTCCCCTATCTTTCGATGTGGGACTGGGCCCTATCTTTCGATGTGGGACTGGGGTATTACACTGAGAGCATCAAAGCAAGCTGGACCCTGGTGAACTCCGGGAGAATCAAGAATCCGCCTTAGAGCCTTCGCAGGAGATTCAATTGCGGGTGAATTTCTGTCCCCATAACAAGCTATGATGCTAGTATTATCGTATGGTAACTTTAGACTGGTGTAGCTGCGGGATAAAACTAGCCGTTGAAGGGGTGACCCGAAATTGATAATCGGAACTGGGTTTGTTGTTGATGGGCCAATTTGTAGGCGGCGGCCGCTGTCGTCGTGGTGGTGGTGGTGGTGGTGGTGGCTGTAGCAGACATTGCTGTAACCTTTGTGGCTGAGGTCATCATTTCTGTGTTATGGTTTGGGCTGTACGTTCTACTAATATTCAAACTATTCCATGGTTAATTTATCCATGATCTTGTAGAGTATTTCTATTTCCGTCCTTCAATTACAAAAATGAAAAGATTGAATTTCTTTGACTCAAAATTTTATACTTTAGTATGCCCAATCAAGATCTAGTTTAGTGTTAATTAAGCAGTGTAAAGACCATTTTGCCCCATTTTTTTGTTAATAATAAAAGGCTTAAATGTAAATAATATCCATAAACTATTAATCTTTTTACATTTCGGTGATCAAATTTTCAATTTTTTCAATTAGGTCATTAAACTATTTTTTTTTTTCACTTTCGCTCAATTACGTGACCCTGCAGACTAAACTAATCAATGTCTACGTGTAATTAAAATTTGGAATTAAATATAAATTATTACCCTGAATTATTGATATTTTTTCCACTTTAGTGATCAATTTTTCAAAAAAATTCAATCAATTGATTAAAGTATTAATTTTTCTACTTTAGTTCAATTGAGTTGTCACGTCATAAATTGATAACGTGACTTTAACTAGGGGTGAGCATGGTGCGGTTTGAAATCCAAATCGCACCCGAAACCGCTTAGGTGCGGTTTAAAAAATTCAAAATCGCACACAAAATCGCTTGTAATTGGTGCGGTGCGGTTTTAATTGGTGCGGTTTCGGTTCCAAAACCAATTGAAACAAAAAAAAAATATAAGCCTTCAATAAAATTTAACATAAAACTTACATCGAGCAATTAACTTAGTGACAGAGTCGGCAATGTAAATTATATCAAACATGCTTTAAAACTAAAATATACGCTATATAAAACAACGGAGGCCATATATTCGATAACAAACAAGAATATTTATCTAGTTCCTCAAAAATTAAAAGTATATATTGGAGATAGAATGAAATTCTATCTCATATATTGCAGGGAGGACTTATAGAATATAATCCTAATTATACCTAATTTGAAAAATAATCTATTAGACTATTACTATTATAGCATTGCCATTAACCAATGCATCAAGTGCTTGAGCCCCTCATCTATAAGCCCCTCCAATAAGGTATCAAACAAATTCGAAATTCCAAAACTCAATTGTTTATTTTTTGACTCTATAACCTCTAACATCTTCTTTCAATTGGTGAAAAAATGACAATGCAAGACTGGGGTTTTCTCTGAGTGTGTTCAAGTGAAAAATAACTTCAGAATTTACTAGAGATAATACATGCATACACACACATGGTGTGATTTCAGTTTTATACGTGCGATTTTGGCTAGTAACCAAACCGGAACCGTAAATTTGGTTATCCAACCCACCTTAAACCGCCACATATGTCGGAACCGTTGGTGCGATTTTAATTGGTGCAGTTCGTGCGATTTTTGGTGCGATTTCGGTTCCAATTTGGTTACTTACTCAGCCCTAACTTTAACACCTAATATGTGACTGATGATATGTTAAAACAATACTCATTTTATAATTAGTTTATATCATTTTATAAAAACTAAATAGTCATAAATGTAATATTCTGTTATAATAATTTAACAACAAAAACTAAAAATAAGTTAAAAATGAAACATTTATTCAACAGGTTCTTTTTTATTCAAAAAAAGAACCAAGTAATAATTATGAAAAATATTACTTATCACTATTATTAGCACCTAAATTTTTAAAAAAACAGAAGGGAAAAAAATTATCTATAACTAATTATTAGATATCATCTTACTTACAACTATCATTAACTATTTATTTTTCACAAAATAAAAATGGTATTAAATTATTAAAACATAATTTACACATAAACACTTTCCATGGACTTTTCTTAGTTAATGAAGAAAACGAATTAAAAACTAGTAATTAAAAAGTAAATAACTCTCACTATTTTGCCTTTGTGAACCCACCTGTTATTTTTCAAAGACACAATAAAGATCTAGAAGAAGGTTGAATAGATTTATATTACTTTTCAATTCATTAAAGAATTATTACCAAGTGATTATATAATCAAGATTGGTTATGCACATCGGAATATGAGATTGAAAACTCCCCTTAAAGATTTACAAGAAATCTCAGTTCGTAATTTAGCTTATGTGGAAGTTTACCCTTTATCATATATAATAAGCATATCAGATTTGTAACATAATGTAAATGACTGAAGGTAAATGACACATGAGATTTTAAGTGGTTCGGAGACTGAATAGCTCCTAGTCCACTTGTGACGCCCCCAAAATAGGTATACATCACTCATTTTGAGTCACCAGATATCAAACTATAGAAATTAAATACAAACTTCATTTATACAATTGTTGAACTGTCGTGCAGAGTACGACAACACATAAGCTGTGAGATTTAATACAAATATATGTAACTCTCATGGTGTCTCGACCATAACACCTTACAATGGTACTTTACATAAAAGTACAGTAAATAACTGTTTTAGAAATTAAAATCTTTGGAAAATGCTCAAGAAAACCTTCGTACATGGGAGACCATGCATCTAAGTTATGATAGATATCATATGACTCGAGAATTATCCTTGGTTGACCCAATAGACCCCAATGAAAAATGAGAAGATTACTATCATGTTCTTTCTAATGATGAGTCTTCTCTTGACATATACTTATCTCCATTATCTCCAATTGAGAATTATATTTCAACCAAACTCCGAGATTATATAGGTAGTGCTCATAGATATAGTCAGCAAGTGCATGTACACAACCCTGTCTTATGATAACACGAAGTCATCTGTCATTAGACATCTTGTATGATATTGGTAAAACACCATTCTAAAGTTGGGTTCACCTCATCCTATTCGATTCACCAAAATCAACGGTTAAAATGACGTATAAAATATGACACACTTATCTAAAATTCTCAATAAAATTATTGCCATACTATTTTAGGGGAAATCTCAACAGCTATAGACCATCGTTTTATTCCCCTGTTACCCCCGCTCGACCCAGCTACACTCTTATTACCTGAAAGGAATTGTGAAGCAAAAGAGTGAGCACAACTAGCCCAGTAAAGAATATCATGACTAAATATAATTAAATTATCAATAGTATTCGTCAGTAATAAATCAGAGATTTAGAACATATGGTAGATGATAAAACTTTTCAACTATAGTGGCAGCGGAACGAGCAATCCATTAGAAGAGTCAAATAGACCATAAAGTCTATTATCTTCTCCATGTTAAAAGTTCACCAACAATGTTTTATCTATGTAACATCAATCAACAGTTCCTGTCCACAATCATGTGAATAACTCATAATCATAATGGTGATTCTAAATTCCTCTTCGTACCCAGGACGAAGATAATTTTTATCACCTATCTTTACCTGAAACATCAAAGATCGTGGTTATACCAAATCACAGTTCCTATTCATAATCATACTAATAAATTCATCTTTGCACTACGAACCAAAGATATTCATTAACAGTTCATCTTTGCACTACAGGCCAAAGACATACAATTGTATTTTAGAAGAGTCAAGTAGAGCATGATATCTACTATCTTCTACGAATTAAAAGTTTATTATCAATATTTTATCGCTGAGACTCAGCTCAATACATCACCTAATTATCCATGCACTACGACCAAGGATATTCGTTAGTATCACATTCATGAATTATCCATGCACTACGGGACAAAAATATTCATTAGTATCACGAGCACGAATTACCCATGCACTATGGGCCAAAGATATTCGTGTTTTCACCAATGGTCATGATCATGCCAAATAATAATTCATCTTTGCACCCTTAGCCGAAGAGAACACATGGTTATGATCATACCAACATATGTTCATCAATGCACTACAGGCCAATGAGGACTTTTACCATATCATTTGTAACATTACGGTCATGATTATACCGAATAATCCCTGGTGATAATCATACCAATCAACAGTCCATCTATGCACGTAAGCCACAAATGACTTTCATTACAATATAAGCATAAGGATGATGACAATGATATAAACATAAATCAAACGAAATCAATGATAAATATTAAAAACTTTAAACTTATCCAGAGTTTAAAAATATCCAAATTGTCAACATGATACTGCTTTGTGGAGTAAAATTCAAGAATAATATTCATGTATCAAAAATAATTTGGACAGAAAAGAAATATATTTTTCGGGTGAATAGTATCCCGGCATAAAAAGTGCCCCAAATACCCTAGTGAATAATATTCGAGTGAATAGTAACTAGATGAATAGTAACTCATGAATAGTATTCCGACACAAAAAGATCAATAATTATCAAGAAAGCTCAGAATAATATTTTCATGAAAATATACTGGATGAAGCGCAAATATCAATGATATTCTACTAATTTCACGGAGTATAGAAGCAATACTTCAACAAAATGAGTGTAGAAGTAGGAATACAAAATGGAATAATATTATTTACATACTACAGAGTATGAAAAAAAATATTATTTCATACGAATATTGAATGAAGATAATATCCATACGGATACAAAAAATAATATCTCTTCTGAATATGAAATAAATAATCAATACCGTGTGTTACTATGTAACCACGCGTATTACTGTACTTTTACCACCGGGTATTTCAACAGTTTAACGGTAAAACTTTCGTCGTTATTTTTATAAAAGATATTTCTGTCGTTTTCTAACTACGACAATACTTCCGTTGTGGGGTCCACCAATGATGGTGTCGTCGTACGGATATCCCCTGCCAAAAAGAATATTCTCCGACCAAACGAATATTTTATATCAACTTGCTTACTTTGCAAAATTTTCAAATATCACCCTTAACTTTAACCTTTTATCAATTTAACCATTTACTAAATAGAATAACAATTATTAGAAAATTGAATACTTTCATTTCGTAAATTTCGGGGTCTTACACCACTCTTCTACTCTATGAGTAGAAAATCCACTAAGAATTCGATCACTTAGACCAGGACACTTTGCCCTCTTCAAGCCTAACATACGTAGATATTTTAGTCACTAAGACAATGACACTAAGACCTCTTCAAGTCCAGCAGACTTAGAAATTTAACTAAGACGAGTACATTAAGATCTTTTCAAGTCCAGCAGACTTGGAAATTTAGTCACTAAGACAAGGATCCTCTAACCCCAATTCGATCATTAAGAGCAGGACCCTCTGGCCCCAATTCGGTCACTAAGACAATAACCCTCTGACCCCAATTTGGTTTGTTGATGTTTGTTAGAGGTGCTATTGAGTTGACATTTAGGCTCCTTTATCTTAAGGTACTCAACAACTTGAACAAGATCATCTTCTAGATGTTACTGATCTTCGACATTGATGCTTTACTTTCTCTGCTGTTCAACAACTATACATGATCATTGTTTATGAGCTAATAAGATGGCAATAGAGCTCCTTCATTTTGGTACTTAGAAGCTTCTCATAATTGATGTCAATATGATGTTGATGGTCTTCTTTCTCTTGTACTTAGCAGCTCAGAACACATCGCATGTTATAAAGTTAATCTGTTCTACATCTTCATCTATTCAGCTCTGTGTGTTCTTGGTGGATCATAGAGTTTGTTTTTGCACTTTCTTTTTTGATCTTACACTCAACGATTTTCAGTGTTCATCCATTATCTCTTCAACCACCTGTTAATTTTTAATCTTGGTGCTCTTATATAGTCTTTTATAGATTTTATCGTTGGATATTTTCCATTGAGGCATTCAATGCTTCAGATCTTTTGAGATCCTTGATGTTGACGTTTTAGTCCATGTTGAAAGTAGTATGCACACAAGTCAATCACATTTGATGTGATGTAGCATATACTTTATAATCTTATTCGTTTATTAATAAAATAATTAATTTATTTAAAGATCCACAATGTATTGTTGAATTAATTATGATAAATCCATAATTTTGAACAATGCTTTCAGAATCATGATGATGATTATGCTAATAAGATCTAAATTCTAGATATCCCAAAACTAAAATCGTTCTTAATCGTTGGATTCCTAAGAAAAAGATTAGTGAATTTGGATAGATTAGTACATATTATGTTTGCTCTTATGAAAAGGATGATTGATCTCATAATCACTTGAGTAGAGACACTAAAGCAAGTATGTAGGTGCTTATTAGAGAATAAGTTCACTGAACGTTACTCGCTAAAGGAATACCTAATAGAGTTTTACTTGTCTGTCAATAGTAATTCCTAATCTGATAGTAATACAAGTGATCTTTGGACTTGAGATCGTCATAATATCCTGTGTATGATGGGTTATGCTTTGACATGTCCCTTAAGACCTTCGTGTTATATCAAAGGGTATTCTAGGATATAACAAGTTATACATGAATATAGGTGAATGGTTAACAAAAAATCTACCACTTCTAGTAAAAGATGAGAATGTCCTACATGATTCGATAAATGACAACTCAGTAGTCCTTGGCCAAGGCAGAGTGAAATTAGAAAGGAGTTTCTAATTTGCATTATTTAGAGTTGTGCATTTGAAAATTGAAATGCATATAATCAAATAAAATTAGACTTGACAGTAATTTCATGTCTTATATTTGATTGGGACATTGTATGGTGGAAGGATTAAATTGTACAGTAACTATTCAGTGAAAGGTTCTTTTATGATTAAATGTTAAAATCTATATTATTGTGACGCCCCCAAAATAGGTCCATACAACCAATTCTGAGTCGTCAAATACATGGTACATAATTCAAATACAAACTTAATTTATACAACTGTTAAGTGTCGTGCAGAATACGACAAAACATAAGTTGAGAGTTTTAACACGAATATTATCTCGTAGACAATATCCAAACTCAAATAGAGTCCTTATTACAATTATTATCACACTATTTCATAAAATAGTGAGGACTATTATAGCCACCATCTTGGACCATCACTCTATTCCCCGACTAGTCCCAACTATATTCTCATTTCTTGAAGAGAATAATAAAAGAAAAGGGTGAGCTCAACTAGCCCAATAAATAATATCATGACTAAGATAATATAGAATAAATTATCCTTAGTCTTCAATAGTATAAAAACTGATAGAATACAATAGACAACAAGTTTAACTACAGCGAAACAAACAATCCATTAGAAGAGTCAAGTAGAGCATGATGTCTACTATCTTCTATGATTTAAAAGTTCATCATTAATATTTTATCTCTAAAACACATCTCAATAAATAATCCACATCATCGAATTATCCATGCACTACGGGCCAATGATATTCGTTAGTATACCACATCATCGAATTATCCATGTATTACGTGCCAAGGATATTCATTAGTATCACCACATCATCGAATTATCTATGCACTACGGGCTAAGGATATTCGTTAGTATCACCAATGGTCATGACCATGCCAAACAACTGTCCATTAATGTACTACGGGCCAATGAGGACTTTTACCACATCATTTATAACATTACAGGTCATGATTATACCAATACATAATTCCTGGTCATAATCATACCAATCAATAGTTCATCTATGCACTACGGGCCAAAGATGACTTTCATCACAATTTAAGCATGAGGATGATGACAATGATATAAGAATTCAATTAACTGAAAGCAATGATAAATTTTAAAGATTTATAATTCAATTTATCTAGAGTTCAAGAATGTCCAAATTGTCAACATGATAACTTCTTTGTGGAGTAAAATTCAAGAATAATTTTCATGTATCAAAAATAATTTGGACACACAAGAAATCAATTTTTTTCATGAATAATAGCCCAGGTGAATAGTATCTGAGTGAATAGTACTTCATGAATAGTACTTCATGAATAGTACCATATGTATGAATAGTACCGTATGTATGAATGGTGTCGTATGTATGAATAGTACTCCGACATGAAAAGGTTAAAATTAAACAAGAATGTTTAGAAAAAATATTTCAGTGGAACAATACTAGATGAATCGCAAATTTCAAGGATATTCTACTAATTTCAAAGAGTATAGAAGCAATACTTATCAAAATAAGTGTAGAATTATGAATATAAAATGAAATAATAATATTGCTTACATACTACAAAGTATAGAAGAAAATATTATTTATTACGAATATTGAATGAAAATAATATCACTTACGAATACTAAACGAAAATAATATTCCTTACGAATATTGAACGAAGACAAAATCCCTTACAAATATTGAACGAAAATAACATTCCTTACGAATATTGAATTAAAAAATATTCTTACGAATACGAAAAATAATATCTCTTCTAAATATGAAATAAATAATACATATCCGGCGTGTCCAAGAAAGCTGCGGATTCCCTTAACTGTAGTCGGCGGTGGAAGATTCTCAATTGTGTCCAGCTTTGCCCTATCAACTTCTAAACCCTTTGTAGAGACTTTGTACCCCAGGATAATTTCTTCTTCAACCATAAAGTAGCATTAATTTCTCCCAGTTTAGCACTAAGTTGGTTTCCACACATCGTTTTAGAACCAACCAGATTTTTAAGACACATATCAAAAATGTTCCTGTAGACTGAGAAGTCATCCATGAAAACTTCGACATTCCGCTCCACCATGTCCGAAAATATGGCCATCATACATCTTTGGAAAGTCGTCAGTGCATTACGCAACCCAAATGACATCCTCCTGAAAGCAAAGGTGTCATATGGGCACGTGAAGGTGCTCTTTTCTTGATCCTCAGGAGCTATGACTATTTGGTTGTACCCCGAATATTCGTCCAACAAAAAATAGTATTCGTGCACAGCCAACTGGTCTAACATCTGATCGATAAAGGGTAAAGGAAAGTGGTCCTTCTAGGTTGCCTTATTAAGCTTTCTGTAGTCCATACAAAACCTCCATCTAGTCAGTGTCCGCGTTGGAATCAGTTCATTGTCGTCGTTCGTCACAACTGTCTTTCCACCTTTTTCGGAACACATTGAACTAGACTTACCCATTTACTGTCTGAAATTGGGTATATTATTCCAGCATCCAACCACTTCAATATTTCTTTCTTCACCACTTCTTTTATGATTGGATTTAATCTTCTCTTCTGTTCCACTGTTGGCTTTGAGTCCTCTTCCAAGAGAATCTTGTGCATGCAAAAAGAATGGCTTATCCCTTTTATGTCGGCAATTGTCCACCATATCGCAGACTTGTATTCTCTAAGTATCCTCAACAATTTACTTTCCTGCAATTCATTAAGCGTAGATGCAATAATAACATGTAACGTATTTGAATTACCCAAATAAGCATACATGAGGTGTTTAGGAAGAGGCTTAAGCTCAAGAGTGGGTGGCTCCTCAAGTGAAGGTTTCATTCTTGTCGAAGCTTTTTCTTCTGTATATAGAGGTTCGAATGGTACCTTAAACCTGCTTACTCTAGACAAAGAATCCAGCATATGCAAGTAGTCCACGAATTCTGGATCATCCAAGTCCTCATCTCCCAGTAGAGTATTTTCCAACAGATCTCTGACCAAACCTCTAACCAAGTCTTTTTTTACCATCCTTTCAATCACATCCATTTGAAAAAATTCTTCCTCATCTGTAGGGAACCTCATGGCTTTAAACACATTGAATTTAACTTCTTGGTCTTGTACCCTCATTGTTAATTCTCCTTTCTGCACGTCAATGGGAGTTCGACCAATAGCCAAGAATGGCATCCCTAAGATGATTGGGATATTTTTGTCCTCTTCATAATCTAAAATAATAAAGTCTGTCGGAAATATGAACTTATCCACTTTAACTAAAATGTCATCCACAATCTCTCTTGGATAAGTCACCGATCTATCCGCTAACTGCAGTTGTAAAATCACAAATTTTACGAATAAAGATTTAATTTTCTCGAAATATTTTTTTCAAAATTATGGTGTGGATTTGAGATAATGTTATAGTTGTGGGTAATATTTATAAATTTTGAAAAGTATGCAAGTTGTTGTATAATATTCGATTGGTCGGGGAATATTCTTTTTATCGGAGAATATCCGTATGACAGTACAATCATTGGTGGACCCCACAACAGAATTATTATCGGATTGAGAAAATGACAAAAATATTTTTATGAAAATAACGGCGGAAGTTTTACCGTTAAAACTGTTAAACTACTCGGTAGTAAAAGTACAGTAATACGCGTGGTTGCATAGTAGCACACGGTATTGATTATGATGCTTACGTGAGAAGTCACTCAGTTATACTCATTTATTGCTACAGTAATTGTAAGACCCCAACTTTTATGAATAAAGATAAATTTTCTATAAATATCATTTTTGAATATTATGGAGTAAATTTGATATAATGTTATAGTTGTGGGTAATATTTATAAATTTTTCAAAGTACGCAAGTTGTTATATAATATTCGATTGGTCGGGGAATATTCGTTTTAACAGGAAATATTCGTACAACGACACAATCATTGGTGGACTCCACAACTGAATTATTGTCGGATTGAGAAAACGACAAAAATACTTTATGAAAATAATGGCGGAAGTTTTACTGTTAATTGTTGAAACACCCGGTGTTAAAAGTACAGTAATATGCGTGGTTGCATAGTAGCACACAGTATTGATTATTGATGCTTACGTGAGAAGTCACTCAGTTTTGTTCAATTATTATTACACTAATTGCTGCATAGTATTTCACGTTATTTGATTCAATTATTGTCATTATTTTATAATCAATAATTGAGACGACAAAGTTATTAATATTATTATTTGCAATATTAATGATGTCGAGAAGTTCTGCCCAGGAGAGGTTTGGTCACCTAATTGCGCGCCAATAGGTGGAAAGCTATGAGCACGGATTTATGATTTAGCTCGGCATATCATCCTCAAATGGACGGGCAGTCAGAGAGGACTATTCAAACTCTTGGAGATCTATTATGACTCGGTGTCCTTGACTTCAAGGGAAGTTGGGACAAGTTCTTACCATTGGTGGAGTTTTCCTACAACAACAGTTATCAAACAAGTATTAGCATGGCTCCATTTGAGGCGTTGTATGGAAGAAAGTGTCGTTCTCCAGTATGCTGGGATGAGGTGGGTGAAGCAACGTTGTTGGGACTGGAGTTGGTACGTACTACGGAAAAGAGTAAAACGATCCGACAACGTATAAAAATCTCACAAGATTGACAAAAGAGTTATGAATCTTCATCGAAAGGACGTAGAATTCGATATTGGAGATCATGTGCTGTTACGTGTTGCTCCATGGAAAGGAGTTACGAGATTTGAAAAGAGAGGAAAGCTCAATGCTCGATTCATTTGCCCATTTTTAATCCTTGATCGAGTAGGAACTGTGGCCTATAGACTTGTTTTACCGCCAAATATGTCTCGTGTTCATAACGTTTTTCACATATCCATGTTATGTAAATATGTGGAAGACCTGAACCACATTATTGAGTTAGAACCGGACGAAATAGCGGAAGATTTAACGTATGAAGATGTTCCTGTTAAAATCTTGGATAAGAAGGAACATGTTCTACGCTCCAAAGTTATACCTCAAGTCAAAGTTTTGTGGAGGAATCACGATGTTGAGGAAATGACCTGGGAGTTAGAATATAAAATGAAATCAAGGTATCCTTACCTCTTCGACATACCAGGTACGTACCCTAATTTTGAGGGCGACATTTCATAAGAAGGGGAGATTGTAAGACCCCAACTTTTATGAATAAAGATGAATTTTCTATAAATATCATTTTTGAATATTATGGAGTAAATTTGATATAATGTTATAGTTATGGGTAATATTTATAAATTTTTTAAAATACGCAAGTTGTTATATAATATTTGATTGGTCAGAGAATATTCATTTTAACAGGGAATATTCGTACAACGACACAATCATTGGTGGACCCCCCAACGAAATTATTGTCGGATTGAGAAAACGACAAAAATACTTTATGAAAATAACGGCGGATGTTTTACCGTTAACTGTTAAAACACTCGGTGTTAAAAGTACAATAATACGCGTGGTTGTATAGTAGCACACGATATTGATTATATATGCTTACGTGAGAAGTCACTCAGTTTTGTTCAATTATTTATACAGTAATTACTGAATAGTATCTCACGTTATTTAATTCAATTATTGTCAATATTTTATAATCAATAATTGAGAGGACAAAGTAATTAATATTACTATTTACAATATTAACGATGTCTAGAAGTTCTGTCAAGGAGAGGTTTGGTCACCTAATTGCGCGCCAATAGGGAGAAATCCTTATTGGTAAGCCATCTCTTTCCTGGGAACGACCTGATCGAATAATATTGTGAATTATAAAAATGGTGATAAATTTTGTTTTATTATTATTAATGTAATAAAATAGAAAACTTTTTATATAAAATAGAATATTTTTTATAAAGTTTTGTTTTATTTGATTATAAATAGAATATATTATATTTTATTTCATAGTGCAACATATTATCCTTTCCTTTCTCCTATAAATAGGATACTTAGTTAGAATTGAAAATCACACTAGAAATTCAAAGAATTCTTCTTTTATAATCTTGAACGTATTTCTTTAGAGTTTTAAGAAGCTTTGAGTGTAGAAAACAATATAAGTTTTCTTCTAGAATATCCTCGCCCTACCAGTCGGAATACTCTTCTTTTTAAGTTAAGGGATATTATTCTTTCGTATTCATGAAGAGAGTTATTTTCTTTCAATAATCGTAAGGGTTGTTATTCTATTCTTTATTATTCTGTTGGAATAACCTGTCTGTGAGGTCTATCGCATGCTTGGTGAATTCTGTTGTTATTCCACTCTTTATTATTCTATTGGAACATCTTGTCTGTGCGGATTACACATGACCTGGATCCATTCTTTATTTTTCTATTGGAATATCCTGTCTGTGCGGATTACGCATGACCTGGTTCCATTCTTTATTATTCTGTTGGAATATCCTGTTTGTGTGGGTTACACATGACCTGGTTCCATTCTTTATTATTTTGTTGGAATAACCTGTATGTGCGGATTACGCACGCCTGGTGAATTCTTCTGTTATTCCATTTTTTATTATTCTGTTGGAATAATTTGTGTACGTGGATTACCGCATGGCGGCAAAAATCCATTTGCGATTTCATATATTCTATTATACTCAGTTGGTTAAAGTTTTGGCTTCTATACTCCATGAAATTAGTGGAATATTCTTGATTTTGGCGCTTCATCCAGTATCTTTTCATGGAAATATTTTTTTGAGCATTAATGAATTTTACTCCACAAAACTGTATCATGTTGACAATTTGGACGTTATTGGTTTCTGGATAAATTAAATTATAAATCTTTACAAATTTATCCTTGAATTTGTTTTATTGAATTATTATATCATTGTCATCATCCTCATGTTTATAATATGTTGAAAGTCATCTGTGGCCTGTAGTGTATAGATGGACTTGGTATGATTATGACCAGGGATTATTCAGTATAATCATGACCGTAATGTTACAAATGATGTGGTAAAAATCCCCATTGGCCGTAATGCATTGATGGACAGTGGTTGGCATGATCATGACCATTGATGAATACACGAATATCCTTAGCCCGTAGTGCATGGATAATTTGTGGTCGTGATACTAATGAATATCCTTGGCCGTAATGCAGGGATGATGTGGATTATTTATTATGCTGAGTCTCACCGATAAAAGTGATGAAAAACCTTTTAAATCATAGAAGATAGTAGATTTTATTCTCTACTTGACTCTTCTAATGGATTGCTTGTTTCACTGCAGTTAAACTTGATGTTTGTTATATTTTATCAGTTTAACACTGTTGAAGGCTAATGATAATTTATTCTGCATTATCTTAGTCATAATATTTCTTATTGGGCTAGTTGAGCTCACCCTTTTACTTTCATTGTTCTCTTCAGGAAATGAGAACGTAGAAGGGACTAGTCGGGGAACAGAGTGACAGTCCATATGATAGCATTAATAGTCCTCACTATTCTATGAAATAGTGTGATAATAAATGTATTGAGGACTTATTTTGAGTTTGAATACTGTCTAGAAGACAATATTTGTATTAAAACTCACATCTCATGTTGTATATTTAAGGTTGTATTTGTATTCTGTACCATGTATTTGGCGACTCAGAATAGGTGATGTATACCTTTTTTGGGGGTGTCACAGTAATTGCTGCATCATATCTCTCATATTATTGATTCAATTATTGTCACAGTATCATCTGCATTATATGTTATATTATTAAATCAATAATTGAGACGACAAAGTTATCATATTATTATTTACAATATTGACAATGTCTAAAAGTTCTGTCAAGGAGAGGTTTGGTCACCTAATTGCACGTCAATAAGGAGAAATCCTTAGTTGTCTCTTCAATATTACTAGGAGTCATTTTGACCATTCGTTAAGACCAAGAGCTACTTTCAGTTCTTCTATAAATAGAAGCTCATTCCTTCATTATTTCTTACGAATTCACTGAAACTCTAGAGAGAGAAAGAAGAAAAGTATTCTGCTACTTCACTACTCCAGTATTCAGTTTTTCTAAGGTAAGGGGTATTATTCTTTCGTATTCATGAAGAGAGTTATTTCTTTTAATACTCGTAAGGGTTGTTATTCCATTCTTTATTATTCTGTTGGAATAACCTGTCTGTGCGGTCTATCACATGCCTGGTGAATTCTGTTGTTATTACATTCTTTATTATTCTGTTGGAATATCCTGTCTGTGCGAATTATGCATGACCTGGTTCCATTCTTTATTATTCTGTTGGAATATCCTGTCTGTGTGGGTTACGCATGACCTGGTTTCACTCTTTATTATTATGAATTCTTCTGTTATTCCATTCTTTATTATTCTGCTGGAATAATCTGTCTACGTTGATTACCGCATGGCGGCAAAAATCCATTTGCGGTTTCATATATTCTATTATACTTATTTGGTTAAAGTTTTGGCTTCTATACTACATGAAATTAGTGGAATATCCTTGATATTTGTGCTTCATCCAGTATCTTTTCATGGAAATATTCTTCTGAGCATTCTTGAATTTTACTCCACAAAACAGTATCATGTTGACAATTTTGACGTTATTGATTTTTGGATAAATTAAATTATAAATATTTAAAAATTTATCCTTGAACTTGTTTTATTGAATTCTTATATCATTGTCATCATCCTCATGTTTATAATATGTTGAAAGTCATCTGTGGCCTGTAGTGTATAGATGGACTTGGTATGATTATGACTAGGGATTATTCGGTATAATCATGACCGAAATGCTACAAATGATGTGGTAAAAATTCTCATTTTCCGTAGTGCATTGATGGACAGTTGTTGGCACGATCATGACCATTGATGAATACACGAATATCCTTGGCCCGTAGTGCATGGATAATTTGTGGTCGTGATACTAATGAATATCCTTGGCCGTAGTGCAGGGATGATGTGGATTATTTGTTAAGCTGAGTCTGAGCGATAAAAGTGATGAAAAACCTTTTAAATCATAGAAGATAGTAGATTTTATTCTCTACTTGACTCTTCTAATGGATTACTTGTTCCGTTGCAGTTAAACTTGATGTTTGTTATATTTTATCCGTTTAACACTGTTGAAGGCTAAAGATAAATTATTCTGCATTATCTTAGTCATAATATTTCTTACTGGGCTAGTTGAGCTCACCCTTTCTTTCACTGTTCTCTTCAGGAAATGAGAATATAGCTGGGACGAGTCGGGGAATGGATTGACGGTCCAGATGGTTGTTTTAGCAGTCCTTACTATTCTATCAAATAGTGTGATAATAAATATAATGAGGACTCCATTGAGTGTGGATATTGTCTAGATGAAAATATTTGTATTAAAACTCATATCATATGTTTTGTTGTATTTTACACGACAGTTGTATAATTAAGTTTTTAGTTGTATTTTGTACCTTGTATTTGGTGACTCAAGATGGGTGATGTATACCTATTTTGGGGGCGTCACAGTTGGTATCAAAGCTTAGGGATATGATCTCTGGCTAAGATGTGAGACTAGAACTAGGAGGGGAGAGACGAGGAATTCCTTCGCTAGTATGACCTACCTAAGTTTATTTGGTATTTAATTGGTAGGTTAGAGTATAAGGATAATATGTTGCATGTCAATTAACCCTTGTTTTGTGGCAGTATTTGAAAATGACATCCGAGAATGTTGAGAATAACAATGGAGCACATGACACCATTGAGTCTCCACAGATCAATAATCAGGATAATGTGCATCAGGAAGGCGACAATCCTCATGCAAACAACAACACTAACCAAATGATGAACGATGGAATGTTCGGAGGCTGTATGCAATTCATGCAACATCAGGCGAGAGCGGCTCCTGTCCAAAATGTAGGTGGAAACACTGGAAACTCTCGGACGGTCACCGCTAAACAGTTCAAGGAGCTGGGACCACCGGAGTTTATTGGAGAGCCAAAACCACTTAAGGTGGAAGCGTGGATAAAGCAGATCACCAAGATATTTGATGTCTTGGGATGCTCCGAGGAGCAAAAGGTTCCCTTTTCCACCTTTATGTTGCGAGGAGAGGCAGATTACTGGTGGGAATCAGTAAAGCGTACTCAACCTGCCACACTGAAAATGTCTTGGGAGAAGTTCCATGAACTATTCAACGACAAATAATTTCCCGAAAGTATTCGTCACATAAAAGAGGTAGAATTCATCAAGTTGGAGCAGAACAATATGACCGTGTCGCAGTACAAAGCTAAGTTTGCCGAGTTGTCCCGGTTTGCATCTCACTTGATTAATAATGAGGAAAGAATGACGCGGATGTTTCTAAAAGGTTTTGTAATATCCGAGTTTTATTTTTATTTTTTTAATATTTATTTTTTATGTAATTTAAGAATTGTTGATAAAAGAATTTATATGAAACTTTTGGGTGATTTCATTTATTAGATGTATGTGTGTGGTACATATATGTGTTATTTCAAGATATGTGATGAGATGTATTTAAATGGTTGGTTTAGTTTTATTTAACTATTTAAATAAAATAAAGTAGGGAATTATTCTATTTTATTACGTGGGATGGTATTAAATCATGAGCTGGAGTTCGGAGCGGAATTGAGAGACGCGGACTGCGTATTCGAGTCCGGAACGTCGAAATTAGTCAGGATAGACTGTAATCACGAAAATGTGTCACAGTTGACTTTTTGGTCAAAGTCAACCAGTTGACTTTTTCAAGGAAAAAGTCAACTACAAATTTCAGAGATGAATTTGACTAAACAGATAGTCCCATGACGTCCGGAACATCGACTTTAGTAGGAATTGATATATGGTTCGCAAAGTTTGGTTCCGAAGGGTAAAATAGTCAAATAGCTTATTAATTGATTAAAATAATATACGTATTTTTTTATAATAGAAATCAGCTGAACTGATGGACCCATGAGACTATTAAATTGGGACAAGGGAGGGAGTATACGTATATTACATAATAGCTAAGGTAGAAGTAATTTATTTTATTCCTTAAAATCAAATTTTTTTTTATTTTTCTAACTCCCACATTCATTTTCTCTAACTCCCACATTCTTCCTATTAATTAACTATATTATTGTAGTATTAAGTACTGTGAGTAACTAATCATTAGTGTTGGGGGTTATGGGAGTTGGGGGTTATGGGAATCAAAAGACTCTAACAAAGCTATACATATATACAAACACACTTTTCTTTTAAGAAAATTCCACCAAGTAAGCATGCAGAGAAGTTGAGAGTGATAGATAGTGTGGTAGTATTCTAGAGATCACTTAACAACTAATAAGCAAGGAAGAGGGATAATCAAATTAACGTAAGGGAAATTCATCCAAAAAGATAAGCTATGAAACTCTCTTTTTCATTTTCTTGAAGAAAAATAGTGAAAAAGCATGTATAGCCATGGTAAATGGTTTATGTTGATTTCGTAAGGCTATGATAATATTGTTGGTTTCTGTTATGAGGAGGATAAAGAATGAAAAGTATGGTTTAAACATGTTTCAATTACATAGAGAATCAAATATTTCATAAATGTATGCGATATATTGATAAAATGCCTCTTTGTAGTCAATTTGTTCATAGCATGATAATTTAGTGAGTTGGTTTGTTGTAGCATGTTCATATATATTGGTAGAAGTGATTTGGATAGTAGGAGTCAAGCCCATGCATGCTAGAATCAAAATCACAAAATTTTTCAAAGTTGGTTTAATGTGAAATCTGTGATTTGTGGGGTTTTTCGGAGCCTCGGAATCATGGTGTAGATGACTCGATTAGCGTATGTTATAATTTTATAAAATAGTATGTAGCACAAGGTACAACCTGTCCAAATTTTATAAGAAAGGGAGTTAAATTGAGCAAGTTATGAAAATCGCAAGCATGCATGTTGGTAATAAAATCTGTAGAATTCTGGAAATTCCAGAATTTTTTTTCTAAGTATAAAACTAGTGATGGCACGCTTTTCTATGTAGTTGGTTTGTGGTCTTAGCATGCTAGTTTTATGAATGTTATATTTTTTTAAAATACCTTGATGTATGATGTTTATTGTGTCCAAGTATCATGGTCATATCATCTTTAAGTTAGCGGGAAGAAAATCGTAGAGTCAGTGAAAATCATAGAGTAAACTCTGAAAATCATAGAGTCAGTGAAAATCGTAGAGTAAAAATCGTAGAGAGTCAGTGAAAATCGTAGAGTCAGTGAAAATCGTAGAGTAAAAATCGTAGAGTCAATGAAAATCATAGAGTCAGTGAAAATCGTAGAGTAAAAATCGTAGAGTCAATGAAAATCGTAGAGTCAGTGAAAATCGTAGAGTAAACTCAAAAATCGTAGAGTCAATGAAAATCGTAGAGTAAACTCTGAAAATTGTAGAGTCAGTGAAAATCGTAGAGTAAACTCTAAAAATTATAGAGTAAAGTTTATATTACAACTACTATGCGTTGCTAATAGTTGATGTGCATGATTATACAATTGTGTAGGGCACGTGAAGTGCAGATAGCTGTAAGATGTTAATGTGTTATTAGTAAACAACGATCAAGGTAAGTTTCTTACCCTATTTTTCATTATGAATTTATTCAACTCTTATTTAGTTGATTGCAGCGAGGGTAAGTTTGGGCTTGTGATTAAGTAATCATTCGTGCAAGCTCCTCTATTGTAAAGTACTATAACTTCAATTGTGATGCGAAACGTTATTGATGATTATCCAGTTCCTATTGTAACTTCTATACTTTAAAGTTCGTATACCCCTAATGAACTATATTTAAGCATGCTTTCTAGCTTTCGTTTCAGCTAGATGTTATTGATGCAAACATAGTATATTGCTTGAACAATTAAAATCCTTTGAAGCTATTAAATGTTTACCAATCCAAATTGCTTTGGTGAGGTCCCGCATGAATACTAAGATGAACAACCCGGATAACGTGGTAACTGATGTTGGGCATATAGTCCAATTTACGCTTATGCATTTAAACTTTATATTTGTGCACAATGTAGGGTACGATAGGTTGATCACCTGGAGTACTTGCAGAGACCGTTTATAATCTATTTGATTGTTAAACCGTCTGATGGTTTTTGATGAAACAAAGTAATGTTCAGGGTATCTAACACCCCTTAGTATGCTATTGAGAATTCCAGAACTCTTATCTTGACATTCTAATTTATCTCTTGAGATTTATTTCAACTGTTGAGAAATATTCATACTAATGCTTTTACTTCTGATGTATGTTCTCAAACTACTTTATATACTTACTGGGCAATTTGTGCTCATTCTTGCTTAAACCTTTCAGTTAAGGATGATAACGCTGAGGGCTCGGGCAAGGACAAAGGAAAGTTTAAGATGAAATGATGAGAGTTATTTATGTCATAATTATATTTCCGCATATGAAGTGATGTAGCGATAAACGCTAAGTTTAAGTTTTAGTTTATTAAAGGTTGTAAAGACTTGGGACTTTATTTTGAAAAAGAATGTAATAGTTAATATTATTATTATTATTATTATTATTATTATTATTATTATTATTATTATTATTATTATTATTATTAGAGTTACTTAGATAGACGATGATGTATGTTATATCGTGAGCACCATGTCCTGTAAACGATGTTACACAGATTTGGGGGCGTCACAGGTTGGTATCAGAGCCATAGGTTATAAACTTTGGGTGGGGGAAACCTTAGACTATAGCCTTAGGGAAGTTAGTGGAGGAAATAAGGAGATGAACTCATGTAGAGTTCTAGGGGTTGTGCCAAATCTATTTTTCTAAAACAAAAACATCTATTTAAAAATACTAACCGAGTTATTTTTTTTCTTGTTTGAAGGATGTCAGGAGAAGAGGAGGTTAGAGATATCCACGTTGTGAGTGAGCAGTTGGTGACAGCTGTACCTGCGCCTATAGCTGAGGCAGTAGCTGACTCAGACCCAGAGGAGTATCCTGAAGAGGAAGAGGAGCCCGAGGAGGACTCGGAAGAAGCACCTGAGGATACTTTATTGGATGAGTTTATGGATAGGATTATGGAGTTAGACGACAAGGTCCATGAGTTGAAGGAGCTGTATCAGGGGGAGTAACAAACTGCAGCATTACTTAAGGCATTGGTGCACCACCTGATAATTAGGAACGGGGATCTGGTTGACAAGTTGCGGGCATCAGACCAGAAGGCAGATAGGCTGGAGGATGAGAAAGAAGCTATTAGGACCCACTTGGGGCATACCATTAATGGGTTAGAGTCGAGGATTCAGAGTCTTCAAACTGACAAGCAGATTATTACCACATTCTGGGGAGAAGAGAGGAGAGACCGTGTTCGGGCTGAGAAGCTAACTGGGGAGTTAGAAGGAGAGGTGAGAGATAAGAAGGTTAAGATAGACAAGATGAGGTGCGCATTTAAGTCAGCACATGGAAGGTTTCAACATAGGGTGAATCATTTTCCAAGTGAGGAGCACCGGTCTAGACATGTTAGTGGGGGCACTTCAGAATTGAATCCCGAATGCCAATAACCCTCCAGTGGCCCAGGTGGCACACTTCAAGGACTTCAACAGCGTGGGACCCCCTGAGTTCAAAGGAACCACTGAACCCATTAAACCTGAAACTTGGGTCAAGGAAATCGAAAAGGCGTTCGCTATCGCCTGAGTATGTGATGATTAGAAAACAATCTTCGCCACTTACATGCTGAAGGGTGAAGCTAACTTCTAGTGGGAGGCAAACCAGACCAGGGCTGGAGAAGGCGTGATACCTTGGGAAGGGTTTAAGAAAATCTTTTTCGAGAACTATTTTCCGGTTAGTATGCAGAGTCGCATGGAGATGCGATTCCTGGAGCTAAAGTAAGAAGACATGACGGTACCTCAATATGCCGCAAAATTCAACGAGCTGGCGAGGTTTGCGCCTCACAAGGTCGACACTGAGGAGAGAAAAACGAGGAGGTTTGAGCAGGGTCTCAAACCATGGCTATATAGCAGACTCTCGGTGTTACAGATGAAAAGCTTCGTAACTCTCCTGGAGAAAGCTATAATCGCTGAGGGCGGAAGTGAGGCCCTGATGAAATTTAATAAGGAAAAAAAAGAAGAAGAATGAAGGAGGGAACCGCAAGGAAGGTAGCAGCAGCAGTGGTGTAAACAAGAGGAAGTGGAACAATAACAACAGTAGCAGCAACAATTTCAAATCGAAAAACTCTGGGGGAAAACCAGGGGAAACAAAGAAGAGAACAGAGGCATGCAAGGAGTGTGGGAGGAATCACTCAGGGGCATGTCTAAAAGGAAAAAATGTCTGTTTTAACTGCAGGCAGGAGGGGCACATCTCTCCCAATTTCTCTGCACCAAAGAGAAATGGATGTTTCAACTGTGGAGCATTGGATCATCAGGCAAGAAATTGCCCAAAGAAGAACACAATAGTAGGAAATGGAGGAAGAGGACCAAACGGTGGGAATCTCACGATTAATGGACCACCAACTCAGAATCGACCAACAGCAAGGACTTTCAACATGACGGTTCAGGACGCGGTCGCATCCAGGGATGTGGTTTCAGGTATCATTCCGATCAATGATATATCTGCTTACATATTATTTGATTCGGGTGCTACTTGTTCCTTCATATCGCATGAATTCTCCCAACGATTAAATTTACCCCAGGAAGAATTAAAATATCCTATGAACATAGAAGTTGCTAATAAGTAAATGATTCCCGTTAGCCATGTCTATAGAAATTGTGTTGTAAACATCAGGGGATATAAGTTACCTGTGGATTTAATTCTAATTCAATTAGGAGAATTTGATGTAATTCTAGGAATGGATTGGTTATTTAACCATGGAGAGATGATAGATTGCCAAAAGAAGTGTATAAACCTTAGGACTCTAGATCAGTCTAAGGTAGCATTCTATGGAAGTAGGTCGTCGAGACACTAAAGTTGTTTGATGATGATGCAAGCAAGGAAGTTACTAAGAAAGGGATGTGTAGGATATTTAGCCCATATCATCGATACGCAGAAAGCAGGGATAGAGATGGGACAGATACTAGTAGTGAACGAATTTTCGGATGTATTTCCGAACGAATTGCCAGGACTTCCACCGGATTGGGAGGTAGAATTTGTTATAGATTTCGTACCGGGGACGACACTGATTTCAAAAGCCCCTTACAGAATGGCACTGGCAGAAATGAAGGAGCTGATGGTACAGTTGCAAGAGTTATTGGATAGGAAGTATATTCAACCGAGTGTGTCTCCTTGGGGAGCACCAATTTTATTTGTGAAAAAGAAGGATGGATCGATGAGACTATGTATCGACTATCGAGAGTTGAACAAGGTGACGATTAAGAACAAGTATCCATTACCTAGGATAGATGATCTGTTCGATCAATTGAAGGGAGCGAAATATTTTTCCAAGATCGACTTGAGGACGGGATATCACCAGTTAAAGGTAAGGAAGGAGGATGTACCTAAGACAGCGTTCAGAACACGTTACGGTCACTACGAGTTCCTGGTGATGTCGTTCGGGTTAACAAATACGCCAGCAGCATTTATAGACATGATGAATCGGGTATTCAAGTAATACTTAGATAAATTCGTAGTTGTGTTTATAGATGATATCTTGATCTATTCTAAGACACATGAAGATCATGCTGAACATTTAAGGTTAGTGTTGGAGGCGTTGAAGAAGGATAAGTTATACGCAAAATTCTCGAAGTGTGAATTCTGGTTGGAGAAAGTTCAATTTCTGGGTCACGTGATCGACAAGGACGGAATTTCTGTGGATCTAGCAAAGGTGGAAGCAGTTCAGAATTGGGAACAACCAAAGTCACCGACTGGAGTAAGAAGTTTCTTAGGACTGGCAGGCTATTACAGACGGTTTATCCAAAATTTTTCAAAGATAGCGGGAACGTTGACTAATTTAAGGAAGAAGTCGGTAAAATTTGTCTGGACGGAGAAATGTGAAGAGAGTTTTAAGGAACTCAAGAAAAGACTGAGTGAAACACCAGTGTTGTCTTTACCTGATGATACAGGTGACTTCGTGATTTTCAGTGATGCGTCACACAAAGGACTTAGCTGTGTGCTTATGCAACATCGTAAAGTTATTGCGTATGCATCGCTTCAATTGAAGGATTACGAGAAGGGATATCCTACCCATGATCTGGAATTGGTGGCAGTAGTATTTGCCTTAAAGATATGGAGGCACTATTTATATGGTGTAAGGTGTGAAATATACACGGACCATAAAAGTCTGAAGTATATTTTCACGCAGAAGGAGTTGAATATGAGACAAAGAAGATGGTTGGAACTTATAAAGGATTACGATGGCGACATCTTGTATCATCCGGGGAAAGCAAACGTGGTAGCCGATGCGCTAAGCAGAAAGGGCAGTGGTAGGTTGGCAATGCTAACAGCTTAAGAGGAGTTAATTAAGGAGATGGCTAGATTGGAACTCGAGATAAAAAGTCCAAGAGAGCCATAGGGGAAATTGTTCGCAATGGAGTCTCATCCGACTCTATTTGACAAAATCAAGGAAGTACAAGGCAGCGATGAGGAATGTGTGAAGGTAAGGACAAGAATTTCAGATGGAGAAGAGCTTAAATTCAGTATGGGGGGTGATGGACTATTAAGATTTGAGAAGAGAATTTGGGTGCCAGCGGTGTCTGAATTAAAGGAAGAAATCTTGCAGGAAGCTCATAGCTCAAGTTACTTAATTCACCCGGGAAGCACAAAGATGTATAAGGATCTTCGCTAACATTATTGGTGGCCCAATATGAAAAGAAAAGTCGCAGAGTGCGTCAGCAAGTGTTTAACATGCCAGCGAGTTAAGGCGGAACATCAGAAATTGAGCGGGCTACTTCAACATTTAGAAATTCCAGAATGGAAGTGGGAGCATATCACGATGGACTTCGTGGTAGGACTTCCAACTACGCTGAAGGGTTACGATGCAGCTTGGGTGATCGTTGATCGATTGACCAAGTCAGCACATTTCTTACCAATCAAGATCAGGTATACCTTGGATCAGTTGGTAAAGCTTTATATCAAAGAGATTGTTTCCAAGCACGAGGTACTTGTATCAATTGTATCAGATCGCGATCCGCGCTTCACGGAAAATTTTTGGAGAAGTTTTTAAGAACGCATGGGAACGCAACTGAGGTTGAGCATATCGTATCATCCTCAAACAGATGGGCAGAGCGAGAGAACTATTCAAATGTTAGAGGACGTGCTGAGAGCATGCGTTATGGATTTCAAAGGGAGTTGGGATGATCACCTACCGTTGGTAGAATTTACGTACAATAACAGTTATCATGCGAGCATCAGTATGCCACCTTATGAAGCTTTATATGGAAGGAAATGCAGAACGCCATTATGCTGGGATGAAGTGAGAGAATGACAATTGCTAGGGCTAGAATTGGTGCAACAAACTGCAGATGTGATCAAAATAATACGAGCGAGGCTCGTGACGGCTTAGGATCGACAGAAGAAATATGCAGATCAACATCGGCAACAACGAGATTTCGACGTCGGCACTTATGTGTTTTTGAAAGTGTCACCTTGGAAAGGGAAAATGAGATTTGGGAAGAAGGGAAACCTTAGTCCCAGATTCATAGGACCCTTCGAAGTGTTGAGGCGAGTGGGTGAGGTAGCTTATGAAATAGCCTTACCTCCGGAGTTAGAACATATACACAACCTATTCCATGTTTCTGTCCTACGACCCTATAAGCAAGATTACAAGCATATCATAGAGTATGAACCTATTCAGTTTGAAAAGGACTTAACCTACAAAGAGGTCCCATTGCAGATAATCGATAGAAAAGAACAAGTGTTAAGAAATAAGATAATACCTTCTGTTAAGGTATTGTGGAGGAACCACAACGCCGATGAGGCTAAGTGGGAACTCGAGGAAAAAATGATGAAAAATTACCCTAATCTTTTTGATTGATGTGTAATGATTCCGGGGACGGAATCCTTTTAAGGGAGGGTGAATGCAATATCCGAGTTTTATTTTTATTTTTTTTAATATTTATTTTTTATGTAATTTAAGAATTATTAATAAACGAATTTATATAAAACTTTTGGGTCATTTCATTTATTAGATGTATGTGTGTGGTACATATATGTGTTATTTCAAGATATGTGATGAGATGTATTTAAATGGTTGGTTTATTTTTATTTAACTATTTAAATAAAATTAAGTAGGGAATTATTCTATTTTATTACGTGGGATGGTATTAAATCATGAGCTAGAGTTCGAAGCAGAATTGAGAGACGCGGACTGCGTATTCGAGTCCGGAACGTCGAAATTAGTCAGGATAGACTGTAATCACGAAAATGTGTCACAGTTGACTTTTTGGCCAAAGTCAACCAGTTGACTTTTTGAAGGAAAAAGTCAACTATGAATTTCAGAGATGAATTTGACTAAACGGATAGTCCCATGATGTCCGAAACGTCGACTTTAGTAGGAATTGATATATGGTTCGCAAAGTTTGGTTCCGAAGGGTAAAATAGTCAAATAGCTTATTAATTGATTAAAATAATATATGTATTTTTTTATAATAGAAATTAGCTGAACTGATGGACCCATGAGACTATTAAATTGGGACAAGGGAGGGAGTATACGTATATTACATAATAGCTAAGGTGGAAGTAATTTATTTTATTCCTTAAAATCAATTTTTTTTTTATTTTTCTAACTCCCACATTCATTTTCTCTAACTCCCACATTCTTCCTATTAATTAACTATATTATTGTAGTATTAAGTACTGTGAGTAACTAATCATTAGTGTTGGGGGTTATGGGAGTTGGGGGTTATGGGAATCAAAAGACTCTAACAAAGCTATACATATATACAAACACACTTTTCTTTTAAGAAAATTCCACCAAGTAAGCATGCAGAGAAATTGAGAGTGATAGATAGTGTGGTAGTATTCTAGAGATCACTTAAGAACTAACAAGCAAGGAAGAGGGATAATCAAATTAACGCAAGGGAAATTCATCCAAAAAGGTAAGCTATGAAACTCTCTTTTTCATGTTCTTGAAGAAAAATAGTGAAAAAGCATGTATAGCCATAGTAAATGGTTTATGTTGATTTTGTAAGGCTATGATAATATTGTTGGTTTCTGTTATGAGGAGGATAAAGAATGAAAAGTATGGTTTAAACATGTTTCAATTACATAGAGAATCAAATATTTCATGAATGTATGCGATATGTTGATAAAATGCCTCTTTGTAGTCAATTTGTTCATAGCATGGTAATTTAGTGAGTTGGTTTGTTGTAGCATGTTCATATATGTTGGTAGAAGTGATTTGGATAGTAAGAGTCAAGCCCATGTGTTGATCGATTCTGCAATCAATGAATACGTGCAAGTATACACGGTCAACAAGTAATAAAGTAAAAGTAGAGTATCGTTCCCACGAGGAATTATTTAATAAAAATCACCAAATACTAATTCTTAACCAAACTAATTTTATTTAAACAATCTCAAATCGTGTTTTTTCTAATTAAGAAAACTAAATTAACTAATTAAAACTAAGATTTTAACGAATGAATTCAAATAAATAAAGATTAAGACTTCAATATCCCCAATTATGAATTATAAATCAATTATCCAATTATCCCAATTATTATGCTTACTGAATTGTTAACAGGAATTCTCAAATGCCAAAAGTCCTTTTCCAAGTGATCAATTGCCTTCTATTTAATCCAGATTAATCTTGCTATATTCCTATGCAAAATAAGTGAATTAAACTCCTTTAATCCCAATTCCTTATGTGTTACATGCGGTGAATAGATATTTCCATTCAATTCACAAACCTAATTATTAACTATGCAAATAACTAAGTCACATGTTATCATGCCCAGTTCTAACCCTAGAATTCCTCTTCCAATTCCTTCTAGAGTAACAAAGTAATTACTGATCAGATAATTAAGCAATAAGCACAAGACAAGATAAACAACTCACTTTAACATAAATAATTGGAATATAATGAATAACTAATTCATAGCCATAAAAAGTTCAATTGAAATCTTAATAAAAAAAAATTAGTTCATAATTAATGAATGGAAACCAAGAATCCACAACTGAATAGACATTCAAAGATAAAAGTATGATAAGAGAAGAGAATAGAATCTGTTGTCAGCAAATCTGATGCTCCCCTCTTGCTCTTGCTCTTTATCTTCAATGATCTCCAAGTTGCTTCAATCTCCAAAACTAATAAGAACTAGGGTTATGTTCTAATCTAATGGAGTGTATCTCTAATCTAAGCTATGTAATCTCCCCCTATTTTATGCCTTACATCATGTATTTATAGGTTACAAGTCTAATTTTTAGCTTAGGAACAAATCCAATCCAATTTGGAGTCTAAAAAGTGTCAAAATTCGCCCAAAAACGCATCCAGGCTATACCAAACCCTTACCCCAGTGCCCCAGCGCTGGGCAACGGCGCCAAACTCTGCTCACCAGCGCCCCGACGCTAGAATTAAGCCTAAGAATCGCGCCCCGGCGCTGGCCCAAAATCTGACATTTTCTGCTCTGACGTCCTTTGGGAAAACGGTCATAACGTCTTCGTCCGAACTCCGATTTAGATGATTCAAGATGATCCGGAAAGAGAAAAAGTAGATCTACACATTTATTCTTGAAGTTTTACGAAATAATGTCTGTATCTATAGTCAAATTGGCTCTGAAGTGACTATTGTGTAAATGACAAGCCGAAAACGCGAATCTAGCCACCCCAAACATCGATCCAAGTAACTTTTGTTCCAAGAAAAAACAAATCAGTAATTTCCCAATCAATCATCAAATCTTAGACTCTTATCACTGATATAGTGCGTGCGTGCTCCACAACAATTTTAACTGATATAAAATTAAATTTAACACATAATAGGTCTCTTTAAAGGCATCTGATGAGTGAGTTTTATACACATGAATTGGATACATTCTGGCTTAATTTATTGTTATTCTCAAGTCTTTTAGGATGTTTTTATGTGTTTGTGTCTATTCATGCATATTTTATATTGTTTTGTAGGATTTGGGACAAAAGTTGCATGGATCGACGTTTCGGGTGGCTAGATTCGCGTTTTCGGCTTGTCATTTACACAGCAGTCACTTCAGAGCCAATTTGAATATAGCTCCGGATATTATTTCGAAAACCTTCAAGAATAAAAGTTGTAGATCTACTTCTTCTCTTTCCATAACATCTTGAATCATCTAAATCGGAGTTCGGACGAAGAAGTTATGGCCGTTTTCCCAAATGACGTCGGAGTAGAAAATATCAAGTTTTTGGGCCAGCGCCGGGGCGCTATTTCTAGTGTATTTGGCAGCGCCGGGGCGCTGGGGGCAGAATCCCAGCGCTGTGCCCAGCGCTGGGGCGCTGGGGAAGGGCCTGGTGCGGGCCTGGACGCGTTTTGGGCGAATTTTGACACCTTTTTGACTCCAAATAGGATTGGGTTTGTTCCTAAGTTAAAAATTAGACTTGTAACCTATAAATACATGATGTAAGGCATAAAATAAGGGGAGATTACATAGCTTAGACTAGAGATACACTCCATTAGATTAGAACATAACCCTAGTTCTTTTTAGTTTTGGAGATTGAAGCAACTTGGAGACCATTGAAGATCAAGAGCAAGAGCAAGAGGGGAGCATCAGATTTGCTGACAACAGATACTATTCTCTTCTCTCATCTTACTTTTATCTTTTAATGTCTATTCAATTGTGGATTCTTGATTTTAATTCATTAGTTATGAACTAATTCTTTTTATTAAGATTTCAATTGAACTTTTTATGGCTATGAATTAGTTATTCATTATATTCCAATTATTTATGTTAAAGTGAGTTGTTTATCTTGTCTTGTGCTTATTGCTTAATTATTTGATCAGTAATTACCTTGTTACTCTAGAAGGAATTGGAAGAGGAATTCTAGGGTTAGAACTGGGCATGATATCATGTGACTTAGTTATTTGCACAGTGAATAATTAGGTTTGTGAATTGAATGAAAATATCTGTTCGCCGCATGTAACACATAAGGAATTGGGATTGGAAAGAGTTTAATTCAATTGTTTTGCATAGAAATATAGCAAGATTAATATGGATTAAATAGAAGGCAATTGATCACTTGGAAAATGACTTTTGGCATTTGAGAATTCCTGTTAACAATTTAGTAGACATAATAATTGGGATAATTGGATAATTGATTTATAATTCATAATTGGGGATATTGAAGTCTTAATCTTTATTTATTTGAATTCATTCGTTAAAATCTTAGTTTTAATTATTTAATTTAGTTTTCTTAACTATAAAATTCACAATTTGAGATTGTTTAAATAAAATTAGTTTGGTTAAGAATTAGTACTTGGTGATTTTTATTAAATAATTCTTCGTGGGAACGATACTCTACTTTCACTTTATTTCTTGTTGACCGTATATACTTGCACGTATTCATTGATTGCGAAATCGATCAACAAGTTTTTGGCGCCGTTGCCGGGGAATTAATTTAATAATTATTTTCCAATATTAATTTCAATCAAATTAGTCTTAATTTAAATATTTTTATTTTTATTTTTAATTCTCTTTCTATAATTCTCTCTTTTCAGGTACCATGGATGACTTTGTGTATCAATGGCCATACACGAACATGACTCAACCAAGGGGAGCAGAGATTGAAAGACTCGAGAAACTTTCTGCATTGTCTGCACAGATTGAGACACTTTCGAGGATGTTTGAAGCTTTTGAAGCTCAGCGTCGTCAAAGTATGGCGGTTACTTGTGATTATTGTGCTGGAAATCATATGAGTCATCAATGCGCCATCAGTTTCGAGCCGCTACAGTATAGTGGTGATTACCCCAATAATTATTTCTATCCCAACAACTATCATCAGGATTGGGGGTATCACCCGGATTTTTCATGGAGTAACAATCAAGCTGCAGCTCAACCACTTAGACAACAACACACCTCCGGATTTCAAAATCCGACTCAACAACCAGAGAGGATATTGTCAGGAATACACATGTGAATGATATTCCTATTTATATATGATTTGATTATGATATATATATGAATGAATATGCAAGTCTGTTTGCATGAAGAAAAGTTGTTAAGTCCTTTGATAGATAATAGAAATATATGTACAAGGACTTAGAATGAATTGATCAAAAATGTTAGGTTGATCCTACATAAGCAAAACAGCTTTGTAAAGTCCTTAAAAAGAAATGATGTATAAGGACAATAAATATAGAAAGATCAAGCTTGTTAGGTTGATCTTATGATGTAATAGATAAGCTTGTCTGATCGTCGAGCACGGCACCAGAAGTCGTAGTCTTCCAGGAGAGTCAGAGTCAACTCGGGAGCTATCGAGGCAGAATAGGAGTACGCAAGATAGTGAGATCTCGGAGTTCGTAGACTTCCAGGGGAAACGAAGAAGGATCGTAGTGTGTCGAGAAGAGCCTCCTCGGGATCGTAGTGTACTGAGGAAGTCATGTTCTGAATCGTAGAGACAGCCTGCCTATAAGCCGAACGACAATCTGCCAAAGCTAAGTATGAAATGCACTCTACGCTCAGAGTCGTGGAGTCTAGCGATGCCAAAGTCAAAGACAAGGATCGTAGACCACACTCTGCGATTGTAGAGTCCACTGAACAAATGCAGAGATCGTAGTCGGACAAGATCAGATGAAAACAACAAGCTCAAGTCAGCGATCGTAGAGTGGACTCAACGTTCACCAAGCTAACTCTACGATCGTAGTGTGCAGAGTCAGCGATCGTAGTGTGCTCTTGGAGTCGTAGAGTCAAAAACACGAGCAAGTAAAGTTCATAGTGTGATCTTCGGGATCGTAGTGTCTGCACAGCCGAAGCTGAATCGTAGAGTGTAGAACTACGACTCCAACAGTAATGCTCACAATGCTAAGTCAGAATCGTAGAGCAGATACGGTTCTCAACGAATGAGCACTCCCAGAATATCCAAAGGTACGAAGTCTCTGGTTGGCACTGTAAAGATGTAATCCACAGAAGGGAACCAGAGAGCACTCAACGAATGGTATGCAAGCTAGCAGAAGAAGTAAGCACCAAACCAATCAGCATCAAGATTGAGTTGAAAGGTCGTTCGCGATGAAGTCTTCCACAAGATGATTCAAAGAAGACTTCAGCAGTTGACTAAGGAAAAGTCAGCTAATGCAGTTGCTATCAAGAAAACAGAAGACAACGATCTTGGAAGCAACCAGGATCGTAGTGTTTGTCAGACAATGAAAGAACTGATGGAAGGTGAACCGAGATACTGGTCAGCTTCTGAAGAGCAAGGCTAAAGTGATTAAGTGCAGGGTCAGTTCATTGATGATAAGTGAGCGGAAGATCACCAGGAGAAAGCAAGCTGGACGTGCCACAAATCTGAAGTGTCTTGATATTCAGAAGGGAACCAGAGCAAGGAATTAGGCCATCAGTATTTGAGAACAGTCAAAGCAAACAGAAGTATTGAAGCACTACACAATACAAGGAAGAGGTGTTCTACATTGAAGATCCAATCAACACTCTTCTAGATCGTAGTGTTGTCTCCACCAGTCAACAAGACACTACGATCAGGTCCCTGAAGACGTACATCAGAATCGTAGAGCTCGGATACCTGAAGATTAAGGCATTGACAACTGTTCAATCTGAAGGGTAATTCGGACAAGTGCTTATTGAGAGCATCGATGCAAAAGGACAACCTCTGATCAAGAAATCAGAAGAAATAAAGTCTTCGACCTACCCAGGACAGTAAAGTGATACATCTGACAGGGTAGGTGAAAAAGTAGACTGCAGAGTCAGAAAAAGTATGTCATGTCATATCAAGCAGTCTACATCAAGCAACTTGAGATCTGTGAAGACATTTGAATAGCTTCCAACGGCTACTTTCCAACGGAAGGATTGGGAAGGTGTATAAATGAAGAAGAGCTTCAAAGATCAAAGAGTGCTGGAGAAGTTGAGTTTTGGAGAGAAGGTGGACTGATCGAATCAAGTAATAGTGAGTCTAGAGACTCACTCTACGATCCACCAAGAACACTCAAAAGTCAAATCAAGCAAGAAGTAGAAGTGTGAGTTCTACTATGTAGAAGTGAGAGTTCTACTACATGAAGAGTGTTCTGAACTGCCGAGAGAAAGAAGAGCATCATGCCATCTGGATGTCCATCATGGGAAGACTCTAAGTACAATAGAGAAGAGCTTACGGTCATCTTAGCAAGTCCATCATGGGAAGGCATCGAGTAGCAAGAAGGGAGATCACAAAAGCCATCTTGGTGTCAAGCTTGAGAAAACTTCTAGGTACCTTGCAGAAGAGCTTACAGTCATCCTAGAAGCCTCTCATGTGCATCCATCAAGTACCAAGGAGAATGATCTTCAAGGCAGTTCATCAAGGGGTCATCCGGAGTAGTTGAGTAACCTAAGAAGCTGAGCATCATACAACACTCAACTGCTCTTCAAGGATGATCAAGCCGAAGCTGCTAAAGATAGAAGATGTTCAGAGCATGAAGACATCTTAGCAGCTCAACACCGACTCCAACAACAACAACAACAACTCAAAGAAGCCAGGGCCTGAGGGGTCCTTGTCCGGAGGGACTAAACAAAGCAGGGCCAAAGGGTCCTTGTCCAGAGGGACTAAACGAAGTTCCAAGCCTGCTGGGCTTGAAGAGTTCCTAGGGAACTAGAGGAGTCCCAAGGCTGCTGGCCTTGAAGAGTTCTTAGTGAACTGAAGTCCCAAGGCTGCTGGCCTTGAAGGAATCGTAGAGATTCAGGGTGCTGCCCTTCCTTAGTGGAAATCCTGCTAGTTGAAAGCAGAAGAGTGGATTAGGAGCTTGAGTCTCTGAACCACTTAAAACCCCTTGTGTCTTTTACATTATGTCATTTACATTATGTCTATAACTGCTATAACTGCTATGTATGTTTTAACTGCTTACAACTAAACTAACCCAACGAACAATGTTTGTATGATTATGAATATATCAATGAAGGAGAGGAATCTTTTACTTATTCCGCTGTGCTTGAAAAGATTCTATGTTTGTCATATAATCTAATATGAACAATACATCATAAACCAGAAAAATATTTTAAAAGAAAAGAATCTATTTAACCCCCCCTTCTAGATCTATTGTGCCCTCTGGGATCTAACAATTGGTATCAGAGCAGGTTCTCATGCTGTATTCTAAAGCTAATCGCTTTGAGTCTGATCCAAGGCACCAACATTGTTCTAAACTTAGTTTAGTAGTAAGTAACCTGTTATATGCAGAAGAGCTCACACGTTGGAAATATTGTGTATAGGTAAAAAATGTGTATACACCTGAAGCTGCTCAGATTGGTTCATATCCTCGATTGCTATATCAACAAGACCAATCCTAGCCTGCAGTCAATCTTGTAGTCTGAAGATCAGACGAGAGAAAGAGAGCAAGAGACATCAGTAACAAGGAGTAAAGCATTCATCAGTCTGAAAGATGAAGAGGTCACGCGTACGAAGAAATGACTGATCAAGTGGAGATAGAAGATCATCTCAATCTTATAAGTAACCAACCAACAACCGAGTGCTGTCTCTGAAAACTCAAGGATGTCAAAGATCTTAATGCCACGATTCTCTTGATCTACATCTTCAAGACCACGACTGATTGATGAAAGGCCGACAAGAGCATTAAGTTGAAAAGGGGCAAAACTAAAAGCTATGCACATCAATACCTGAACTCAGTATATCTAAAGTAAATGACTGTTAAGAAACTGACAGTAAAAAGGTACGGTTCCTCACCATCATTAATGTATACATCATTGTTGCACCATCTTATGAACTATGACAGTATTCTGTCAACAAGTCATAATCTTCCTAAAAAGGTGAATAGAGAAAGTAGTCTAAAGATGGAAAATTCAAATGTCTATAAACTTTCTCTTTAACCAAGTTTTAGGCTGAAGATGACATCTTGAAGAAAATCTGAAATGGATCACAAGAGTATCACAGACCAAATGAATCTTATGTTAAGTAATCATTGCTGTTGTGCTAGTGTGTGTACAAGCCTATGTTCTAAGTGTTTAACAACACACAGAGAATGATCAGTTCTACAAGAGGATCTTGTTGATTTATAGAGACTGATCACATCCATAAATCAACTAGATACTCATAAATCGCAGAGTTGATTCACACTATGTGAACACTTAAACATTGTGAACATAACCCAGTAAATGATGAAACCATCATAGATAAAGAGTGTGTCATTAATTGTCAAATCCTACACACACTCACCGTCATGCATCTAAAATGTATTATCCCAAGATAGTTGCATGCATGAATGTCTGTTGGTGATAAACATGATGATTATCCAGATAAGAGGAATAGGGGTTTAGAAAACTAACCTAGCAGGACCCATTCAACAATGGGGACCAAAAGTAGAAATTACTTGAACCTGCAGGTACTTGGTCAGTCTGACCACACTAAGGAATGCTGAAACAGAAGACTTCATTCAAAAGGATTCAACCAGCAGAAGGCTAAGGACTATTCAGAGAAAAGTCTGATAAAGTTTATATATGTCCAAGCCTGTCCTTGAAGACCCTTTGAGCTAACCTGAATGGAGCTCACATGGCTGCAAATCTGTATATGGGAGCATGCCATGCAGCAGAAGATAAAAGAGGATTCTATGTGCCCATGAGATACGCTCTATGGAAAGGATCCTCAAGGGAAGCTCACAATAGAAGATCTTTGAGCTTGAGACAAAAGGAGTTCTCTACGAAGCAGAACTTCTCAAAACTAAAGACTGTCAAAGATGACTACGTTCGTAGTGCTGTCAAATGATCGTAGAGTGATCAATCCTGAAAATACTCATCTCTACAATACAAGAAAGACTGAGCAATGATGATGATTCCAGTCAGAAGTAGAAGTGCTGGGCAGCACTCAAATGAACATGAAGAAGGAATCACATCTATCTGAGATGACGACATCAACGATGGGGGAGCAGTGATCTGTTAAGGAATAACTGCATCATTAACCTAGAAGAGATGTACCAGCTACAAAGTCCCAAAACCTTGTGACTGATAACCCTTCAGCCACCTAATCCATAATCGTGAAGTGCCTACGATCAAACACATGATCGTAGAGTAAGAGTAGAAGGACACTACGATTTCAGCAATGCAGATACTTAAAGATGATAGAAGATCTTCCCATCAGAAAAGGTCTAATGAGATGTCATTGCAAACCACTAACATAGTCTTTCATCTGGAAAGCGCCTCAGGGACAAACCTGACCCTTAGCTCTCTCTAAGAGGTTGACCCTTCCTGAGCTACCTTATCCCTGAAGGAATACTTGATCTAGTTCATCTCAGAAGAATCAAGTCAGTCAACGATCGTAGAGTTGAGTTTGAAAAGGACTAAACGATCGTAGTGCAACTACAGCGATCGTAGAAGACAACTCAACGATCGTAGTTCTACCAAAGGGTACTCCAGCTCACAAGGAGCATGAAGAATGAGACATCTTCTAAGACATTCAAGTTGAGGAGATAAGTTTGAATACATCAGTGATTGAGCTATGCTGCATCTAAGTAAGGAGGAAAGACGAAGCCATACACTGCAGAATCTCTCAAAAATTGATCGTTGAGTAAACAAATGAAATCGTAGAGTCTATAACTATCTCATCATGTTACACTACGAATCAAAAGGTCAACGGTCAAAGCCACGTCAATTAAACGTCCACTCCTCTAATAACTGAAAAGCTGTGGGGAATTATAGCTCATTACTGGGCAACGTGCAACCAATGGACAATTGACACATCACTGAGTATGCAGAGTTAGAAGGAACTGCCATAAAGATAAGTTCAAATTTGCAGACAGTTACCAAAAGATATCGAACCTTTCTCCCTCCCATTTTCAAAACCCTAGAAAGCTTTTCAAGAGCAAAATCAGTTAACCTCCAGAGCCTTACCAACCAGACAGTCATCTCGCATAAACCTTTCTATATTTAATACCCACATTCTTCAAACTACTCAAAATGGAAAACTGGCAAGTGATCACTGGTATTCAGCTTGGAACCAAATCGTTTGAGAAATCTGAAAAGAAGTTCAGAGATATTCTCGAGCTTGTAAAGAAGGCTGGATTTTCAGAATGCCTTGAAGCAAATACTCGAGTCTACTTCAACCTGGTTAAAGAATTCGACTCAAACGTCTCTATAAATTCGGAAACCCTTACTACCTCTCTCAAGTTAAAATCTTCTGACCTAAACCAATGCCTAGGATTTCCTAATCAAGGCCTAAAGAACCTTGATAATGTCAACACTGAATTAGCTAAGGAAATTATGGGGTATCAAAGAAACCCTAGTTTCAAGGACATGAAGAAGAAGGAGTTCCCTGAGCAATATGAGTTCCTTGCTTAAATAGTTGAAAAGTGCATACTATGTAAGAACACTGCACATGACACAGTGATCGACCAGCAGTTGAAAATCATGTCTGCAATAGTTTTGAAGAAACAAATCGACTTTAGATCTATCTTGATTGATCAGATCTCCAAATGGGTAGAGAAGACTGAGAAGAAGCCCCTGACCAAGGTATATCATGGAAGGTTGTTAAGTATCATACTGAAGAAAAAGCTAGGGGGAAAGATCAAGGATGATGAGGGAGAAGCCCTGAATATGCACAAGGTAATGTCTCCACAACTATTTGAAAACTGGAAGAAGAACCCTAAGGAGAACAAAAAGCTGACAGCTGGGAGCAGTAGTAGAGCCTCTGCAAAGAAGAGGAAGACAGTAAAGGCAGAGAGCTCTGAGTCCAGTGACTCTGAAGCAGCTGAAATCACACTAGCTAGGAAGAAATCAAAAGTGGTGAAAAGAGCTGGTGATGTGAAGAAAGCCCAGGCCCCACCAAGGAGAGTCTCCTCCTTGAACAAGAGTAAAGAAGAAAAGGCCCAAACTGCTGAGATCACAAAAAGAAGAAACAGCAGGTTGCTTCAAGGGCCAGTCAGCAAGAAAGCTAAGGTGGAGGACAAACCAGCCTTAGCTTCTCAAATCAATACATCTGCTGATAAGGAAAGGTGCTCTAGCCCCATGGCCAATACTCAGAGAAGCAACTCTGATGAAGAAAAAGAAATTTCTGATCAAGGTGCATCCCCAAATGCAACTGTCCCAACCAGCCCAGAGAATGGGTCAGAAAATGCTATCCAAGAAGAAGAAGAAGAACATGTCCCCTCAATCCAAGAGAGCTTTCATGATGACTCAGAAAGTGATGAGGACAAGGAAGAAGAATCTGCCCCTGCCAGTGCTGATATTCAAAGAAGTTTATCTGATAAGGAAGTGGAGTCAAAGACTGAGGAAGAAGAAGAATCTGTCTCTCCAATAGTTGAACCTCCACAAAGAAGAAAGAGCTACAGGCTGCAAGCCCAGTTTGCCTCCAAAAGGAACAGTGGCCAATCAAATGCCATCATTGAATTAAGTGATGATGAATCTGTATCCCCAGGAGAAGATGCTGAAGAAGAAGCCAGCAGTGAAGAAGAAGTATCTAGGGAAAGTCTTGATGAAGAAAGTTCAGATAATGAAATTCAGCAAAAAGGATTCTCTGTTGGAGATGATCAAGAAGAGTCTGAACATGAAATGCAACATGAAGATGATCCCTCTGCTGAAGCTGATCTAAATGGTTCTGGTTCTGAGAAGGAAAAAGCAGGAAATGATTCCAACTCTGAAGATCAGGAATCAGAAAACTCAGAACTCCACCCTGTTCTCTCACCTGCAAGATTTATCAGGAGAATAGTAGTAAAAGTTCCCAATGAACTATCAGAGACTCCTCCTGACAGATGGATAAACCATGGAAGTGAACAGATTAGAATAGTAAGAATGACCTCCTTTGACTTGGTCAAGAACTGGAACAACATGGAAATGGACTGCACAACCATTCTCTACAACCCTGATGATCTGCTAATGAGATGGTTCTTCCAGTGGATGCCATGGCTAAAGGCCATTACTGAAAAAGATGGAAGCTACTTCAGTTGGTGTTATAAGCAGTTTCCAAGCATGGAACTGGTGGCTCAGAACTTTCCAAGAGTGAAGAAGTTTGCCACTAAGCTGATCACAAACCAGCCCCACTTCAAGATCTATCGACATGCTGGAAATCTCTACATCCCCTACGATCGTATGGTGGACTCTGAAGGAAGAAGAACCATGTCCAAGAAGCTGATCGTAGAGTCTGATCACTCTACTGTTTATGATGTTCAAATCCAATCTCAGAAGTCTCCTTATGATCAAGCACTGCTAACAGACACTCCATCATCCTCCACAGGCAATTGGTACTCCACAATTGTTCAGATTATCCACACCTTTGAAAATCTGTCCAAAGATGACAATCGTAGAGTCCAATCCATTGCCCATACTGAAGCTACCAATCAAGAGGATCAAACTGCTTTGGAGCAGGAACTACTGAGGAGCTCTGATGATTTAAGCAAGAAGATATCTATGCTCACTGAAGAAACACAGAAGCAGACAGCTGCAGGAGATGATTCTTTCCAACACAAGCTTCAAGCTATTTTGGCTGATGTATCTCTCAAACTCCAAGAGAGAGATAACATCTATCAGAAGGCCATCCAAGATCAGAAGGCAGAAGCTCTACAAGTTCAGAAGGCCAATGCAAAGCAGATCGAAGCCCTCTCTGACAAGATTGACGATCTGAAATAGTCCTTCTCTGTGCAACTTGAACTCGGACAGCAAGAGCTAAAGTTTGAAGTTGCAAACTCCTCCTACCTGATGGAGCAGCTTATGTCCAACATGGAGCAGCTCTCTCAAATGATTGATGACAAAAAGGGGGAGAAAGAGAGGCGAAGAAAGAAGAGGAAAAAGAGGCACCAAAAGAATAGCAGCGGGTTAAGGGAGAAAAAGTCAAAGAAGAAGAAAGCAGCAGCAGATAGAGAATCATCATCTGAGGGGGAGCCTGAAGATGATGATACCAAGTTCACAGAAGCTGAAGGGGAGCCAGATCAGAAAGGTGATGAAGGGGAATCAAGCAAAGATAGAAGGCCATCATCAGAGGGGGAGCAAGAAGCAGCAGCAGATGAGTAGCTGATTAACAAACATCCTGGAACCATACATGGAGCCAAGGAGGTATATCTCTAGTCTGATAGTATGTTCTGGATCCAGGATTTAGAATGTCTGAATATATAATTGCCATATTAATATAAATGAAATTCATGATTAACTGTTTAGAAATACAGCTGCTCACTGTATCTAAGATTCATTCAAAACATGCATATGCACTTATTATTTTTGTCATAATCAAATAGGGGGAGATTGTCAGGAATAAACATGTGAATGATATTCCTATTTATATATGATTTGATTATGATATATATATGAATGAATATGCAAGTATGTTTGCATGAAGAAAAGTTGTTAAGTCCTTTGATAGATAATAGAAATATATGTACAAAGACTTAGAATGAATTGATCAAAAATGTTAGGTTGATCCTACATAAGCAAAACAGCTTTGTAAAGTCCTTAAAAAGAAATGATGTACAATGACTATAAATATAGAAAGATCAAGCTTGTTAGGTTGATCTTATGATGTAATAGATAGGCTTGTCTGATCGTCCAGCACTGCACCAGAAGTCGTAGTCTGCCAGGAGAGTCAGAGTCAACTCGGGAGCTATCGAGGCAGAATAGGAGTACGCAAGATAGTGAGATCTCGGAGTTTGTAGACTTCCAGGGGAAACGAAGAAGGATCGTAGTGTGTCGAGAAGAGCCTCCTCGGGATTGTAGTGTATTGAGGAAGTCATGTTCTGAATCGTAGAGACAGCCTGCATATAAGCCGAACGACAATCTCCCAAAGCTAAGTATGAAATGCACTCTACGCTCAGAGTCGTGGAGTCTAGTGATGCCAAAGTCAAAGACAAGGATCGTAGACCACACTCTGCGATTTTAGAGTCCACTGAACAAATGTAGAGATCGTAGTCGGACAAGATTAAATGAAAACAACAAGCTCAAGTCAGCGATCGTAGAGTGGACTCAACGTTCACCAAGCTAACTCTACGATCGTAGTGTGAAGAGTCAGCGATCGTAGTGTGCTCTTGGAGTCGTAGAGTCAACAACACGAGCAAGTAAAGATCATAGTGTGATCTTCGGGATCGTATGGCTTCGTCTTCGTCTTTTCTCCTTACTTAGATGCAACATAGCTCAATCACTGATGTATTCAAACTTATGTCCTCAACTTGAATGTCTTAGGAGATGTCTCATTCTTCATGCTCCTTGTGAGCTGGAGTACCCTTTGGTAGAACTACGATCGTTGAGTTGTCTTCTACGATCGCTGTAGTTGCACTACGATCGTTTAGTCCTTTTCAAACTCAACTCTACGATCGTTGACTGACTTGATTCTTCTAAGATGAACTAGATCAAGTATTCCTTCAGGGATAAGGTAGCTCAGGAAGGGCCAACCTCTTAGAGAGAGCTAAGGGTCAGGTTTGTCCCTGAGGCGCTTTCAAAATGAAAGACTATGTCAGTGGTTTACAATGACATCTCATTAGACCTTTTCTGATGGGAAGATCTTCTATCATCTTTAAGTATCTGCATTGCTGAAATCGTGGTGTCCTTCTACTCTTACTCTACGATCATGTGTTTGATCGTAGGCACTTCACGATTATGGATTAGGTGGCTGAAGGGTTATCAGTAGTTCGTTTTGAAAGCTTCTAGGTACCTTGCAGAAGAGCTTACAGTCATCCTAGAAGCCCCTCATGTGCATCCATCAAGTACCAAGGAGAATGATCTTCAAGGTAGTTCATCAAGGGGTCATCCGGAGTAGTTGAGTAACCTAAGAAGCTGAGCATCATACAACACTCAACTGCTCTTCAAGGATGATCAAGCCGAAGCTGCTAAAGATAGAAGATGTTCAGAGCATGAAGACATCTTAGCAGCTCAGCACCGACTCCAACAACAACAACAACAACTCAAAGAAGCCAGGGCCTGAGGGGTCCTTGTCCGGAGGGACTAAACAAAGCAGGGCCAAAGGGTCCTTGTCCAGAGGGACTAAACGAAGCTCCAAGCCTGCTAGGCTTGAAGAGTTCCTAGGGAACTAGAGGAGTCCCAAGGCTGCTGGCCTTGAAGAGTTCTTAGTGAACTGAAGTCCCAAGGCTGTTGGCCTTGAAGGAATCGTAGAGATTCAGGGTGCTGCCCTTCCTTAGTGGAAATCCTGCTAGTTGAAAGCAGAAGAGTGGATTAGGAGCTTGAGTCTCTGAACCACTTAAAACCCCTTGTGTCTTTTACATTATGTCATTTACATTATGTCTATAACTGCTATAACTGCTATGTATGTTTTAACTGCTTACAACTAAACTAACCCAATGAACAATGTTTGTATGATTATGAATATATCAATGAAGGAGGGGAATCTTTTATTTATTCCGCTGTGCTTGAAAAGATTCTATGTTTGTCATATAATCTAATATGAACAATACATCATAAACCAGAAAAGTATTTTAAAAGAAAAGAATCTATTCAACCCCCCTTCTAGATCTACTGTGCCCTCTGGGATCTAACAGATATCAAGTTTGGAAGAAGCCTTAGAAAAATTCATTAGAGCTTCTGACAAAAAGAACGAGGAACAAGATAAGAAATTGAGTCAAGTAGATCTTACTTTGCAAAGCCATGGGGCATCGTTAAAGAATCTAGAAAATCAATTGGAACAGATAGCACATGAGTTGAACAACCATCTTCCATACACCTGGCCCTATGACACAGATTCCGAGACTGATGGTGAGCCCGAGCCAAATCTACAACTGGATGAGCCACGAGATGAAAAAGAGGAGACAAGTGGGGATAATGACAACAAGGTCGGTGAAGAACTAATTGTGAGACCCAATGATGATGAGCCAATGTTGCTTATGCCTCAAGTGCCTTCTCCTCCACAGTTCAAGAGTCCGGTTAGATTTGTAAAACCTTGTCCGATTGGTAGTCATGTCGTCGGCAATACTCTCTGTGATGTAAAAGTAAGTACACCTTCAAAACCATGGTGCGATGAGCTGGAGAAGATAGAAGAAGAAATTGTTGTGTCTGACAAGCCTCAATGCCAGAATATATTCGCAGACACAATGGAGAAACCACCTAGATGTTGGACGTTCTTGAATGTGATCTTATCTAAAGAAAGCATGCTAGGTGACTTTAATACAATGGCTATCGTAAATGGGAACCTACCAAAAGCTATATTATTTCTGATGGATGGAGGGTTCATCAACTTTCGAAGAGGAATTAGATAGCATTGACTAGACAAAGTCAGGCTGAGACTATAAAACAAGCGCTTATTGGGAGGCAACCCAAGTTTAATTTTTAATTTTTATTTTAAGTTTTTATTAAGTTTTATATTAGTAGTTTTGAATTTGCATTTATTTAAGATTTAATAAAATTGCTTCTATCATGGTTTTACAGGATATTCAAGTCAAATTCAAGTGTGGTGCCCAATTTGTTCCATGTGCTTAGCCTATTCTCCAAACTTAGCGGACAAGGAGGAAGATTGCTATATTTTCAGTCATTGAGGACAATGTCTAGTTTAAGTTTGGGGGCATTTTAGTGTCGTATTGCATATAGTTAGTTATTTACATTGTAAGTTCGTTATGTTTTCGCGGTATTTACATTTAGTTTTTGCATTCAGTTTTTTGTTTAAATTTTTTTTTTAAAAATCGCAAAAATAGTAGTTATTTTACTGTGTTTGTTGCGTTTAGTTTATATTTGCATGATTCCAACTGTTAGATATTAAAAGTCTATTTTGGCCAATGATGAGACTGGAATTAAGTAGATAAGTATAGTATTGAATATTAAGGCTTTGATGTGATTTCTTATTATAAATTGAATCTTTTCCTGTTTGAAACTGGTATAATCAAGGTTAGCACGTTAATAACAGCTATGTTGACTGATTAAGTTTAAATTGATACATAATGGATTTCTTAAGGATAATACTAGTGTGAAGGAATGAAAGACATGAATAGGCGGAGATGGCTAAATTTTGATAAAAACTTAAGTTTGGGGGGAAAATTTGAGGTATATAAGCTAAAAAAAAACATGTTGAGTCTTGTGGTGGGTTGAGGAGAAACACTCCCCATAAACACAAGCGTGAGATGGAGCGTAAAACGCACTCACCAACCATCTAGCAAAAAAACAAAAAAAAAACAAAAAAAAAAGAGAAATTTTTTTTTTTACCGTGGCTAGTTTTGTTTCGGGGCCTTTGTTACTTAAGTAAGTACGCCCGAAGGGGTATCTTAAAACCTAGCGCCCTAAGGTCTTATATGGTCTGGGAGTCGTTGGTCGAAAGCTCGCTAAGGGGTGACACTGTTAGCCTAATGGAATGAGACATTGCATAGTCATGGTTAAAAAAAAACAATAAAACGGGAAAAGAGCAAAAAGCCCCTGTAATGAAAAGTAAAGCATAAGTATCCCAGATTGGACTCTTGAACTTGGTGGATGTTTGACTTTAGTTGGATCTAGCTTGTTCGTGAATTTTATGAGTTTTCATTGTATGATGCCTTTAAAGAGACCTATTATGTGTTAAATTTAATTTTATATCAGTTAACATTGTTGTGGAGCACACACACACTATATCAGTGATAACAGTCTAAGATTTGATGATTGATTGGGAAATTACTGATTTGTTTTAATATGATGTATTATCATGTTTACTTGATTTCTCTAAGGCCGGTTGAATAGACTTGTTTCTATCATTACTGTTGGATTCGTAGGCATATAGATTAGTTTCATTACATTGCATTGCATAATATTTTGGTGTTTTTGCTTGAGGACAAGCAAAAGTTTAAGTTTGGGGGTATTTGATGAGTAAGTTTTATACACATGAATTGGATACATTCGGGCTTAATTTATTGTTATTCTCAAGTCTTTTAGGATGTTTTTATGTGTTTGTGTCTATTCATGCATGTTTTATATTGTTTTGTAGGATTTGGGACAAAAGTTGCATGGATCGACGTTCGGGGTGGCTAGATTCGCATTTTTGGCTTGTCATTTACACAGCAGTCACTTCAGAGCCAATTTGACTATAGTTCTGGACATTATTTCGAAAACCTTCAAGAATAAAAGTTGTAGATCTACTTCTTCTCTTTCCAGAACATCTTGAATCATCTAAATCGGAGTTCGGACGAAGAAGGTATGGCCGTTTTCCCAAAGGACGTCGGAGTAGAAAATATCAAGTTTTTGGGCCAGCGCCGGGGCTCTATTTCTAGTGTATTTGGCAGCGCCGGGGCGCTGGGGGGCAGAATCCCAGCGCCGTGCCCAGCGCTGGGGCACTGGGGAAGGGCCTGGTGCGGGCCTGGACGCGTTTTGGGCGAATTTTGACACCTTTTTGACTCCAAATAGGATTGGGTTTGTTCCTAAGTTAAAAATTAGACTTGTAACCTATAAATACATGATGTAAGGCATAAAATAAGGGGAGATTACATAGCTTAGACTAGAGATACACTCCATTAGATTAGAACATAACCCTAGTTCTTATTAGTTTTGGAGATTGAAACAACTTGGAGACCATTGAAGATCAAGAGCAAGAGCAAGAGGGGAGCATAAGATTTGCTGACAACAGATTCTATTCTCTTCTCTCATCTTACTTTTATCTTTTAATGTCTATTCAATTGTGGATTCTTGGTTTTAATTCATTAATTATGAACTAATTCTTTTTATTAAGATTACAATTGAACTTTTTATGGCTATGAATTAGTTATTCATTATATTCCAATTATTTATGTTAAAGTGAGTTGTTTATCTTGTCTTGTGCTTATTGCTTAATTATTTGATCAGTAATTACCTTGTTACTCTAGAAGGAATTGGAAGAGGAATTCTAGGGTTAGAACTGGGCATGATATCATGTGACTTAGTTATTTGCACAGTGAATAATTAGGTTTGTGAATTGAATGGAAATATCTGTTCGCCGCATGTAACACATAAGGAATTGGGATTGGAAAGAGTTTAATTCAATTGTTTTGCATAGGAATATAGCAAGATTAATATGGATTAAATAGAAGGCAATTGATCACTTGGAAAAGGACTTTTGGCATTTGAGAATTCCTGTTAACAATTTAGTAGACATAATAATTGGGATAATTGGATAATTGATTTATAATTCATAATTGGGGATATTGAAGTCTTAATCTTTATTTATTTGAATTCATTCGTTAAAATCTTAGTTTTAATTATTTAATTTAGTTTTCTTAACTATAAAATTCACAATTTGAGATTGTTTAAATAAAATTAGTTTGGTTAAGAATTAGTACTTGGTGATTTTTATTAAATAATTCTTCGTGGGAACGATACTCTACTTTCACTTTATTACTTGTTGACCGTGTATACTTGCACGTATTCATCGATTGCGAAATCGATCAACAGCATCATACAGTGAAAACTCACAAAATTCACGAACAAGCTAGATCCAACTAAAATCAAACATCCACCAAGTTCAAGAGTCCAATCCGGGATACTTATGCTTTACTTTTCATTACGGGGGCTTTTTGCTCTTTTCCCGTTTTATTGTTTTTTTAAACCATGACTGTGCAATGTCTCATTCCATTAGGCTAACAGTGTCACCCCTTAGCGAGCTTTCGACCAACGACTCCCAGACCATATAAGACCTTTGGGCGCTAGGTTTTAAGATACCCCTTCGGGCGTACTTACTCAAGTAACAAAGGCCCCGAAACAAAACTAGCCACGGTAATTTTTTTTTCTTTTTCTCTCCTTTTTTTTGATAGATGGTAGTACGTTTTACACTCCATCTCACGCTTGTATTTATGGGGAGTGTTTCTCCTCAACCCACCACAAGACTCAACATGTTTTTTTTAAAAGCTTATATACCCCAAAATTTCCCCCCAAACTTAAGTTTTTATCAAAATTTAGCCATCTCCGCCTATTCATGTCTTTCATTCCTTCACACTAGTATTATCCTTAAGAAATCCATTATGTATCAATTTAAACTTAATCAGTCAACATAGCTGTTATTAACATGCTAACCTTAATTATACCAGTTTCAAACAGGAAAAGATTCAATTCATAACAAGAAATCACATCAAAGCCTGAATATTCAATACTATACTTATCTACTTAACTCCAGTCTCATCATTGGCCAAAATAGACTTTTACTATCTAACAGTTGGAATCATGCAAATATAAACTAACTGCAACAAATATAGTAAACTAACTACTATTTTTGCGATTTTTAAAATTTTTTATTTTTTATTTTTTTTAACAAAAAACTGAATGCAAAAACTAAATGTAAATAATCCGAAAATATAACGAACTACAATGTAAATAACTAACTATATGCAATATGACACTAAATGCCCCCAAACTTAAACTAGACATTGTCCTCAATGACTGAAATAAAAAAAATTAAAGCAGATGACTTCCCTGAAAATATAGCAATCTTCCTCCTTGTCCGCTAAGTTTGGAGAATAGGCTAAGCATATGGAACAAATTGGGCACCACACTTGAATTTGACTTGAATAACCTGTAAAACCATGATAGAAGCAATTTTATTAAATCCTAAATAAATGCAAATTCAAAACTACTAATATAAAACTTAATAAAAACTAAAAAATAAAAAAAAATAAAAATTAAACTTGGGTTGCCTCCCAATAAGCGCTTGTTTTATAGTCTTAGCCTGACTTTGTCTGGTCAATGCTATCCAATTCATCTTCGAAAGTTGAGGAACCCTCCATCCATCAGAAATAATATAGCTTTTGGTAGGTTCCCATTTACGATAGCCAATGTATTAAAGTCACCTAGCATGCTTTCTTTAGATAAGATCACATCCAAGAACGTCCAACATCTACGTGGTTTCTCCATTGTGTCTGCGAATATATTCTGGCATTGAGGCTTGTCAGACACAATAATTTCTTCTTCTATCTTCTTCAGCTCATCGCACCATGGTTTCGAAGGTGTACTTGCTTTTACATCACAGAGAGTATTGCCGATGACATGACTACCAATCGGATAAGGTTTTGCAAATCTAACCGGACTCTTGAACTGTGGAGGAGAAGGCACTTGAGGCATAAATAAAATTGGCTCATCTTCGTTGGTACTCAAAGTTAGATCTCTGTCAATCTCCTCTCCCCTTGGATGAGTCATTCTTGCCATCCTTCGACTCCGTATGGCTGCGCAAACCTCCAACATCTTCGAAGTTGCCTCCATAGAAGATATATTAAGTCCATCAATCCCTGTTTCCCTTGGTTAAGCCAAGAACGTGTATGGCCATTGATACTCAAACTCATTCATGGTACCTGAAAAGAGAGATATATAGAAAGAGAATTAAAAATAAAAATAAAAATGTTTAAATTAAGACTAATTTGATTGAAATTAATATTGGAAAATAATTATTAAATTAATTCCTCGGCAACGGCGCCAAAAACTTGTTGATCGATTTTACAATCAATGAATACGTGCAAGTATACACGGTCAACAAGTAATAAAGTGAAAGTAGAGTATCGTTCCCACGAGAAATTATTTAATAAAAATCACCAAATACTAATTCTTAACCAAACTAATTTTATTTAAACAATCTCATCAAATCGTGTTTTTTCTAATTAAGAAAACTAAATTAACTAATTAAAACTAAGATTTTAACTAATGAATTCAAATAAATAAAGATTAAGACTTTAATATCCCCAATTGTGAATTATAAATCAATTATCCAATTATCCCAATTATTATGCTTACTGAATTGTTAACAGGAATTCTCAAATGCCAAAAGTCCTTTTCCAAGTGATCAATTGTCTTCTATTTAATCCAGATTAATCTTGCTATATTCCTATGCAAAATAAGTGAATTAAACTCCTTTAATCCCAATTCCTTATGTGTTACATGCGGTGAATAGATATTTCCATTCAATTCACAAACCTAATTATTCACCATGCAAATAACTAAGTCACATGTTATCATGCCCAGTTCTAACCCTAGAATTCCTCTTCCAATTCCTTCTAGAGTAACAAAGTAATTACTGATCAGATAATTAAGCAATAAGCACAAGACAAGATAAACAACTTACTTTAACATAAATAATTGGAATATAATGAATAACTAATTCATAGCCATAAAAAGTTCAATTGAAATCTTAATAAAAAAAAATTAGTTCATAATTAATAAATGGAAACCAAGAATCCACAACTGAATAGACATTAAAAGATAAAAGTATGATAAGAGAAGAGAATAGAATCTGTTGTCAGCGAATCTGATGCTCCCCTCTTGCTCTTGCTCTTGATCTTCAATGATCTCCAAGTTGTTTCAATCTCCAAAACTAATAAGAACTAGGGTTATGTTCTAATCTAATGGAGTGTATCTCTAATCTAAGCTATGTAATCTCCCCCTATTTTATGCCTTACATCATGTATTTATAGGTTACAAGTCTAATTTTTAGCTTAGGAACAAATCCAATCCAATTTGGAGTCTAAAAGGTGTCAAAATTCGCCCAAAAACGCGTCCAGGCCATACCAAACCCTTACCCCAGCGCCCCAGCGCTGGGCAACGGCGCCAAACTCTTCTCACCAGCGCCCCGGCGCTAGAATTAAGCCTAAGAATCGCGCCCCGGCGCTGGCCCAAAATCTGACATTTTATGCAACGATGTCCTTTGGGAAAACGGTCATAACTTCTTCGTCCGAACTCCGATTTAGATGATTCAAGATGATCCGGAAAGAGGAAAAGTAGATCTACAACTTTCATTCTTGAAGTTTTACTAAATAATGTCCAGATCTATAGTCAAATTAGCTCTGAAGTGACTGCTGTGTAAATGACAAGCCGAAAACGCGAATCTAGCCACCCCAAACATCGATCCAAGTAACTTTTGTCCCAATTCCTACAAAACAATATAAAACATGCATGAATAGACACAAACACAAAAAAAATCCTAAAAGACTTGAGAACAACAATAAATTAAGCCTGGATGTATCCAATTCATGTGTATAAAACTCACTCATCACCATGCATGCTTGAATCAAAATCACAAAATTTTTCAAAGTTGGTTGAATGTGAAATCTGTGATTTGTGGGGTTTTTTGGAGCCTCGGAATCATGGTGTAGATGACTCGATTAGCGTATGTTATAATTTTATAAAATAGTATGTAGCATGAGGTACAACCTGTCCAAATTTCATAAGAAAGGGAGTTAAATTGAGCAAGTTATGAAAATCGTAAGCATGCATGTTGGTAATAAAATCTGTAGAATTCTGGAAATTCCAGAATTTTTTTCTAAGTATAAAATTAGTGCTGGCACGTTTTTCTATGCAGTTGGTTTGTGGTCTTAGCATGCTAGTTTTATGAATGTTATATTTTTATAAAATACCTTGATGTATGAAGTTTATTGTGTCCAAGTATCATGGTCATATCATCTTTAAGTTAGCGAGAAGAAAATTGTAGAGTCAGTGGAAATCGTAGAGTAAACTCTGAAAATCGTAGAGTCAGTGAAAATCGTATAGTAAAAATCGTAGAGTCAGTGAAAATCGTAGAGTCAGTGAAAATTGTAGAGTAAAAATCGTAGAGTCTCTGAAAATCGTAGAGTAAAAATCGTAGAGTCAATGAAAATCGTAGAGTCAGTGAAAATTGTAGAGTAAACTCAAAAAATCGTAGAGTCAATGAAAATCATAGAGTAAACTCTGAAAATTGTAGAGTCAGTAAAAATCATAGTGTAAACACTGAAAATCGTAAAGTCAGTAAAAATTGTAGAGTAAACTCTGAAAATTATAGAGTAAAGTTTATATTACAACTACTATGCGTTGCTAATAGTTGATGTGCATGATTATACAATTGTGTAGGGCACGTGAAGTGCAGATAGCTGTAAGCTGTTAATCTGTTATTGGTAAACAACGATCAAGGCAAGTTTCTTACCCTATTTTTCATTATGAATTTATTCAACTCTTATTTAGTTGATTGCAGCGAGGGTAAGTTTGGGCTTGTGATTAAGTAATCATTCGTGCAAGATCCTCTATTGTAAAGTTCTATAACTTCAATTGTGATGCGAAACGTTATTGATGATTATTCAGTTCCTATTGTAACTGCTATAATTTAAAGTTTGTATACCCTTAATGAACTATATTCAAGCATGCTTTCTAGCTTTCGTTTCAGCTAGATGTTATTGATGCAAACGTAGTATATTGTTTGAACAATTCAAATCCTATGAAGCTATTGAATGTTTACAAATCCAAATTGCTTTGGTGAGGTCCCGCATGAATACTAAGATGAACAACCCGGATAACGGGGTAAACTTTATACTTGTGCACAATGTAGGGTACGATAGGTTGATCACCTGGAGTACTTGCAGAGACCGTTTATAATCTATTTGATTGTTAAACTGTCTGATGGTTTTTGATGAAACAATGTAATGTTCAGGGTATCTAACACCCCTTAGTATGCTATTGTGAATTCCAGAACTCTTATCTTGATATTCCAGTTTATCTCTTGATATTTATTTCAACTGTTGAGAAATATTCATACTAATGCTTTTACTTCTGATGTATGTTCTCAAACTACTTTATATACTTGCTGGGCAATTTGTGCTCATTCTTGATTAAACCTTTCAGTTAAGGATGATAACGTTGAGGGCTCGGGCAAGGACAAAGGAAAGTCTAAGATGAAATGATGAGAGTTATTTATGTCATAATTATATTTCCGCATATGAAGTGATGTAGCGATAAACGCTAAGTTAAATTTTAGTTTATTAAAGGTTGTAAAGACTTGTGACTTTATTTCAAAAAAGTATGTAATAGTTAATATTATTATTATTATTATTATTATTATTATTAGAGTTACTTAGATAGACGATGATGTATGTTATATCGTGAGCACCATGTCCTGTAAACGATGTTACACGGATTTGGGGGAGTCACAGGTTTTAAACCCGAGATACGTCAATATCTGATTTCTCATAAACTGTGTTTGTATTCAGATGTTGTAAATAGGGCTAAGTTATTGGAGCGCGATAACGAGTCACCCCAACCAAGAGAAAGCAGCCGACAAAATGATAATACCAGTGGTAGCAGTCATCGAAGCGGTGACAACAAACATGGAGGAAATCAACATGCCATAAATGGTAACCACTTCAGTGGTAATTATGGCCAAGATAATAAAAGTGGACATTTCAAGAAGAGGAAATTCAACAATGATGGAAAGACGTCATTACCAGCACTCGTTGTTAAAGAAGGAGAACGACCACCTATCATATTCTTCAAATGCGGAGGGGAGGGACATATCAGTCCAAACTGCGTGATGCCATCCAAAACATGTTATAATTGTGGAAAAGAAGGCCACTTAGCCAAATTTTGTCATGCACCAAAGTCAAGTTCAGCTGGGACAGTGGCACCAAAGGAGGATACGGACAAAACAAAGTCGGTGGTTTCAGGAAGAGCGTTTTTCGTGACTTCTCAAAAAGTGAGTGACCCGAACGAAGTTAGCACAGGTTAGTTAATTATAAATTCTTGCGAAGTCTATACCTTATTAGATACCGGTTCTACCCATTCTTTTATCTCTTTTTCTTGCACTCAACGATTTAATTTGACTCTGGAGAAATTAGACTTTGACTTATTTGTGGAAACTCCGTTAGGAGAAACCTTCATTACATCCACTGTTTATAAATCTTGTTGATACAAGTCGACACTTTCACGTTACCTGTCGATCTTATCTCTTTGAAAATACTTGCCTTTGATGTGATTTTAGGAATCGATTGGTTAACTACTCATCAAGCTTTTTGTAAGGTTGTTAGCTTTCATATTCCTAAGCAACCTGTTATGCGAATTCAAGCAACCAACCCACTAAAGTCAATCATTGTCATATCCAAGTCATAAGTAAAGAGCATCGAGCCTTTCTCCGGTGACTTCCTTATGTGGAATGCACGGAAGCCAGAGTTTCTGTAGGCGACATCGTGAATGACGATGACAAGTTGATAGGTATCAATGTGATGTGCTATCTAAGTCTTGGATGAGAGTCACAGTTTTGAATGATATTTCTATTGTTAATAAATTTTCTGACGTATTCTTGAAGACTTCTTAGCCTATCCCTAGAGCGTGAAATCAAATTTTGTATTGACCCCAGTACAAAATCCATTTCTAAAACCCCTAAATATTTTCATCACCCAAAACGAACGTGTAATGTGCCAAAGACGTTGGCTCGAGCTGTTGAAGATTACGATCGTACCATTCAATATCATCGTGGGAAAATTGAATGTGGTAACTGACGTGTTGAGTAGAAGATCGTATGCGTTTACGAGTGTGATGTTGTTAACACAAAGACCCATTTCGTATAACTTACAAATGATGGAGGTAGAGTTAAAGACTCTAGGGACCCATGTGAAGATAACGAATATACGAGTAGAATCGACTTTAATCGATAAAGTTAAAGGCCACTCAAGCTACACACTCGGAACTGATGAATGTGAAGAAAAAGGTTCAAGAAGGCGTTATCTCAACCCTCAATTTTATTGGTCTATTTGAAATCCTCGATGGAGTAGGAACTATGTCCTATAGACTCTTTTTACCGCCAAGTATGTCGCGTGTTCAGATCTTTTTTCACGTATCGATTTTACGTAACTATGTGGACGACCCAAACCACATTATTGAATTAAAACTAGTCGAGATAACAGAAGATTTAACGTATGAGGAGATACGTGTTAAAATCTTGGATAAGAAGGATTGTATTCAACACTCAAAGGTTATACCTCAAGAGTTAGAATCTGGCGAAGTGTCCTCATTTGTTCGGCATACTAGGTACGTACGTAAATTTCGAGGGCGAAATTTCATAAGGAGGGGAGATTGTAAAATCCCAAATTTTACGAATAAAGATTTAATTTTCTCAAAATATTTTTTTCAAAATTATGATGTGGATTTGAGATAATGTTATAGTTGTGGGTAATATTTATAAATTTTGAAAAGTATGCAAGTTATTGTATAATATTCGATTGGTCGGGAAATATTCTTTTTGTAGGGGAATATCCGTATAACGGTACAATCATTGGTGGACCCCACAACAGAATTATTATAGGATTGAGAAAACAACAAAAATATTTTTATGAAAATAACGACGAAAGTTTTACTGTTAAAACCGTTGAACTACTCGGTAGTAAAAGTACAGTAATACACGTGGTTGCATAGTTGCACACGGTATTGATTATTGATGCTTACGTGAGAAGTCACTCAGTTATACTCAATTATTGCTACAGTAATTGCTGCATCATATCTCTCATATTATTGATTCAATTATTGTCACAGTATCATCTGCATAATATGTTATATTATTAAATCAATAATTGAGACGACAAAGTTACTCATATTATTATTTACAATATTGACAATGTCTAGAAGTTTTGTTAATGAGAGGTTTGGTCACCTAATTGTGCGCCAATAAGGAGAAATCCTTATCGAAAAGCCCCCTCTTTGCTGAGAACGACCTGGTTGTTAAATATTGTGAATTATAATATTAATGATGAATAAGTTCGTGTTGATTAAAGATGAAATTGATGAAAGTAGTATGCACACAAGCCAATAATTTTTTATGATAAAGCATATAATTTGTAACAATCTTATTCATTTATTAATAAAAAGTATTAATTAATTAAAGGCTTTTAATTATCTACATGATGCTGCTTTATAATATGTGATAAACTCATAGTTTTAAGCAATGCTTTTAGAATAATGATGATGATCATTCTACTGAGATCTAAATTCTTAGAAAGCTTAAAACTAAAATAGTTCTCAATCGTTGGATGTGACAACTCGATAATTTGGGCAAATTTTTAAAATCTTAAATGATTGATTTAAGGTCAAATATTAGACCTAGACAGAAAATAAGTGTATGCGTTTAAGGTTATTGGGATTGAATTTTGAGGATTTTGAAAATTCGGTGAAGGATATAGGTGAATTATTCAGGATTAAGGATTTATGTGATTATGTTCTGTGTTTATGGTTAATGATGTGTTCAGAATGTGGTTAAGAGTTATGAGTTGGTCAGATAATTTATATCTGTAACAAACCCTAAGTTTATATTAAGAACGACAGCGTTCGGTTAGAAAACTCTAACGATTAATAAGAAACCCTAGCAATCGGTTCTGGAAACCCTAGTTTCAGTTCCGGGAGTCCGAAACCCTAATTCGGATATTGAAAACCCTAGATTGGGAATGCAATGTTATGAACAAGGTTAAACGTCAATAATTGTAATTAATTAGGGAAAACCCTAATGAATTATCTAAAATCTTAATTGATTATTAGAAAACCTTAATACCAGATCTGATAACCCTAATTTCAGATTCTGATAAAGTGAAACCCTAATCTGGGATTATAACAGAGAATTTTAATGCTCAAGTGCTATTAATTAAGTACTAATTAGGGTAAAGGTTAATTAATTAACAAACCCTAATTTTCAATTTTTGGAACCCTAATTATTCCGACAGAAACCCTAATTGTTCAGTGGTGGATTTAATTGCTAAAATTAGCAATGTTAATTAGGAAACCCTAATCCTAATTATTTCTATTTATGAGTAATTAGAAAACTCTAATCTAATTACGAGATTTAATTTCTAAAATTAGAAAATTATTTTCTATTAGAAAACCTTAATTATTGGATTATAAACCCTAATCCGTGATGTTGGCCCTAATTGCTTAATTAGCGATTTTAATTAGGAAATACTAATCCTAATTAGTAAGATTTAAAGTATGATTAAGGAATTTTTAATATAATTAGTAAATCCTAATTATAATTTTGGAATGTTAATTTTCTTATTTTAAAAACCGAAATTCGGAAATGTTAGAAAGTAAATTACAAGTTAAGGGTTAAAAACCTAAACCCTAAAATGTCCAAACCCTAAAACCCTAAGGGTTTATATAAAATGATCATTCTAGAATTAAAATGATATGTAAAATATCATTAATATTTTTTTTATTTAATGAGGTTACTTGCAATCTTGGCTAAATCTTGGTTGTTCACCAACCCTAACCCTAACCTAGCCCTAGCATTTGACAAATTGTCCAGCAGCCTCAGCAAATCAGCAACATGCAATGAATCAAAGCTTTATAAATGGATTTGGAGAGAGAAAGTGTACAAAAATTTAGCGAATCTCATTCTTGCTCTCACCAACTTCCATTATCTCTCAAACCCACGAAATTTTAGTGTGATTTCAGTCTCAATTTAAGCCCCACATGTACCAAAAACAGATCAAATAATCAGTGCATGAATCAAAGCTAGAAAGGTATAAAACCCTAAATTTCAAAATTTATGATTTTGATGTTTAATGTTGTTGTTTTTTGGTTAAATATGTGTTATAAGGTGTCAATTAGAGATCTGGGTTGTTGGATCATGGATCCATAACACCTAGATGCTCGGATCTAATGTTTATAAAAATCTGGAAAAAGTTGGAAATGTTGTCTGACAGTCACATGTCAGGGCTTCTAGATCCGTGTTTGTTAAGTGTTTTATGTGTTTTAGGTAATGAATCTGTAATGTGCTATGTTGTCTTTGATCTCCAACTTGAATCAAGTCCAGATCTTGTCTAGATCAAAAGATATGAACGGTCAAACCTAGTTGACCGATCACGAAGAATGCTTTCTGGGCAGCCCAGAAAATTCCCAGAAATCTCTATGTTGTCTGACAAGGTTTTTCAGGCGCTAGATCTCACGATCTGTTATTGTTTATGTCATGTTGTTGGTTGATGTTGTAGTCGGGCATGTATTCTACATACTCAAACCATTAGATCACCTGGATCGTGCTTAGAACGAATGTAATCAGTGGTCAAACATGCTTTGACCAACTGTCCGGATGAATTTCTGGAAAACCCAGAATTCACCAAGAACAGGTTTTGTCAGGTAGTTTGACCGGACTTAATAGCTTAGATCTGTTGTTGTTAAGATGATATGAGGTTATTTACTTGTACAATGACATCTATGCTACAGATTTGAACCTTAATATCACACATAAAAAGCTCAGAACGAAAACTATAATGATCTAAACCTAGCACCCTTATCTGTTCTTCATTTTCTGGAAAACCCAGAAAATGAAGAACATCGTTGTCAGTAACTTTGGAGACTTAGATCTCTCGGATATGATATTGTTTGGCCATGAAACAAGTTGGTGATTATAGAATTACGTTAGTACTATAATTGTAACACGAATTCCAGTCCAGAAATCATTGGGAACATAGAATTAAAACCGGTCAAACAAGGACCCTCGAACACTGTCAAGAACACTCAAGAACACCTATAGCGACGGTTCTGTCGCTATAGGCCCCTTTAGCGACAGTTTATTTATTATTTTCCGGAAAATGATTAAAAATTAGAAAAAAATGGTTTTTAATTATTAAAAATACAAAATAAATTATGAAAAATTATTTTAAAGTCTGAAAAATAATTTTTAACTATTTTGAGTATATTTTGAAAATATTTAATATTTTTGGAACATAAATGGTATTTATTTATTTAATTATAATATTAAATAAATTATTTAAAAATGGTTTTAATTCATGAAAAATCATATTATGATAAAAGAAAATATTTTAAGTTATTTTTGATGACTTTTAATATTTTGGGATGAAATTCATTAATTAATTAATATTAATGATAATTAGTTTATTTAATAGATATATTAAATAAATTATAGAAAATTAGAATTAATGCTTTATAAATCATATAAAAATGATTTAAGTGTTATAAAAATATTTTAAGTTATAAAATATAACTTTTGATATTTAGTCATGAAAATATGAATATTTTAATATTAATAGCAATTATCGGATAATGGATTTAAGTGTTTAAAAATCATACAAAAATGATTTTAAGGTATTAAAAATACTTTGATATATTATAATTATATTATAATATTATGTTATGATTTTCATTAATATTTTATATTAAATAAATATTAATGATTAAGGAATTATGTGGTATTTAATTTATTTAAATACGGTTTTAAGGATTGAAAAATGTTGATAATTAGTAATAATTATCCAAAAATTATTACGAGCCTAGGAAAAATGTTTTGTCTGATAAAAAATTATCTGTGATAATGGTTAAGTGGTTAGACAGAGTTTAATTGAACTTAAACTCGATTTTTGTCCGATTAGACCGTCGGGATGATAGAATTGTGTCGGTTTCCAGTCAGACTGAAATAGTTTGACTTGATACTAAGTCTTATGTGTTGTAAAGACTGATAGGGTTATGTGCTATGTGTTTAGGTTATTCTGTGTGTATAAATATAATAGTATATTACTGTGATGATATTATTCTAATATTGGAGATCTATATTATTAATATTAGGTCTTCGGATAAAGCGTTATTAATTGCGTTGCGGTAATCAACGGTTCAGGCAAGTTTTCTTATACTTAACTCTAATAAGAGTGTTTTATTCAAGCTGATGGTTAGTCGTTGTTGATTGCCATGAAAATTGTAATCTGTACATCTTGCATGTATAAGTCAGGTATGAAAGGCTGATCACCTTCATTACCAGTTGGTTCAGAAATGTTTGTTCATGTGTAAAACTTGTTCAGTCAAAAGTTTGTTCGTAATAATTCTCAACTATATTGATGAATTAGAGTCAGCTTATTATTCACACTCTTCAATCATGATATATTGTTATATTGTTGTATATAAACTTGCTGGGCAACTTTTATGCTCACCCTTGCTATATCATGATAAAACATTGCAGATAAAACGAACGTGTTCGGGCACAGGAAAAAGGTTAAAGTCAAGTTCTACTTGGGTTAAAACGTGCGACTATTTTGTAATAGTCTATTTTAATAAATATTGTTGTGTAATAGATATTTTGTGAATGATGTTTAAGTTAAGGTTACTCGACCTTGGGTAATAGTGTGTAATGTATTGTATAAACAACTTATGTTTATATCTTCCGCAAATAGTTATAGAAATAGCGTACCGAGTCCGCGGCGATTCGGGGCCCGGATTCGGGGCTGCTACAGTTGGATTACTAAATTGGGGATTAGTGAATCCGGATAGATTGGTACATACGTTGCTTGCTCATTGGATGAGGATGATTGATCTCATGATCATTTGTGTGGAGACACTATATCAAGTATGTAGGTGCTTATTAGAGAATAAGTTCATTGAACGTGGCTCGCTAAGGAATACCTAATGGAGTTTTACTTGCATGTCAATAGGAATTCCCGTAGTGATAGTAGTACAAGTGATCCTTGGACTTGAGATCATCATAGTATCTTGTGTATGATGAGTTATACTTTAACTTATTCTGTAAGATCCTTAGGGTATATCAAAGGGTATGCTTGGGTATAATAAGTTGTACATGGAGATAATGTATGATCAATAAAGAATCTCCCACTTCTAGTAAAAGAAGAGAAATGTCCTATGTGATTCGATAAATGACATCCCAGTAGTCATTGGCCAAGGTAGAATGAAATTAGAAAGGAGTTTCTAATTTGTATTATTTGGAGTTGTGCATTTAAGAGTCAAAATACATATAATTAAATAAAATAAGACTTGATAGTAATTCCATGTCTTATATTTAATTGAGACATTGTATGGTGGAAGGATTGAATTGTACGGTAACTATTTACTCAAAGGTTCTTTTATGATTAATGTTGAAATCTATATTATCTGTAAAGTCGTTAATCGCTAGGGAGGCTTATCCATATTGTAGAATAAAAATTATTTATTTAAATAAATTAATAATTTAATTTATTTATTTAAATAAGATTAGAATTGTTCTAATTGATTTATTCACAACCGGTTTAATATGGAGAACCTAAAGGGTCACACCATAAAAGGAAGAATAATTATTTAAGAAGCAAATGACATAATCGTAATAATAAGTTAAGTATATTTAATTTAATCTATGGTGATAGAATAAATTAAATAGCTTAATATTTATTATTTAATATTTTAGAAATATTAAATATAAATTAATAAGAGGAGTCTTATTATTATTACTATTATTATTATTTAATTCCTAAAGGAGTTTGGAAATTAATTAATAAAAGTACTCTTATATATCCTAATAAGTTTAGGAGGCTAATTAATTAAAAGATTTTAATTAATTATTCCTAATAAGATTGAGAACATAATTAATTAAATGAGTTTAATTAAAATTAAACCCAATTCGTTAATTGTTAAGAAGGGTTGCCCATATCTATTAATAAGAGGAGTCTTATTATGGGTAGAGGTTGAGACTTTCACAAACACGTGAATACGTAATTCTAATAGTTGGGAGAGTACACCCTTTTTTATAGAGATAAAAAATTAGGGTTTAGCCAACCGCTCTTCTTCTTGAATATTTCTTCTTCCTTGGTGGATCACCTCTAGAGGCCAAACACTTGGGTGGCTAACGTTGATAAAAGGAAGGAACCAAACCCGGTGGATTCAAGTTGAACGCGAAAAGGATTGGAGGTGAACTTGTACCTGAGGAAGCTCGAATCTTCAAGGATATGATTCTTGTTCTTCATATCTTTTTGTTTAATTAATAATTGTGCATAAAGGATAATCCGTGTATATGATTTGTAAAATTTTAAAACTCTGTTTTTCCACGTTTCTGCTTATTTTGTGCAATTTGATTGCGTTCATAAATATTACAAACCTAACAATTGATAGTTCCATTGTGTGGAAATTATTAGTGTTAGTAGAAATCGATATTTATTTCGATAATAATGGATGTCTGGAGGTTATATTGACCAATCGGGTAATTAATCGGATAAATAAGCAATTAATTGCTATTAATTCACAAGCTTATAACCATGTGTTCACATGTGTGTACTATTGATTCACATGATTTACTATTAGGGGAGTTGGTGCAAGATTGATAATACTTGCATGACTAAGTTAAAAATAGAGGTATAGATGAAGGTACTATACTGTAATTCGTATATTCTATTATACTCGTATGAGATATCATTTCTTTTGTACTCGTCATGGAATATCATTTTCTTTGGTATTTTCTTTTATGAGTTACTATTCACCCGGTTACTATTTATTCTAGTATTGTTTACTCGGGTATTTGGGACACTTTTCGTGTCAGAGTACTATTCACGGGTTACTATTCACCCGGTTACTATTCACTCTAGTATTGTTCACTCGGGTATTTGGGACACTTGTCGTGTCAGGGTACTATTCACGGGATACTATTCTCGAAGTACTATTCACGGGGAACAATTCATCCGAAAAATATTTTTTTTTTCAGTTCAAATCATTTTTGAGTACAATATTATTCCATGAGAAGATGTGATAATTTTTCAGACAGTTGGTTGAAATTATAATAGTAAATCAATATGGATCGTTGGTTTAAAGTTTTAATAGTAACTTGTCCCTTCAGTTTTCCAAGAGTTATTTGTCCCTTCAGTTTTCCAAGAGTTATTTGTCTCTTCGGTGTTCCAAGATTTAATTGCCCCTTCGCAAATAGTAGTTGTCTCTTCGATATTACCAGGAGTCATTTTGACCATTTGTTAAGACCAAGAGCTACTTTCAGTTCTTCTATAAATAGAAGCTCCTTCCTTCATTATTTCTTACGAACTCATTGAACTCTAGAGAGAGAAACTATAGAGAGAAAGAAGAAAAGTATTCTACTACTTCACTACTCCAGTATTCAATTTTTCTAAGGTAAGGGGTATTATTCTTTCGTATTCATGAAGAGAGTTATTTTCTTTCAATATTCGTAAGGGTTTTTATTCCATTCTTTATTATTCTGTTGGAATAACCTGTCTGTGCGGTCTATCGCATGCCTAGTGAATTCTGTTGTTATTACATTCTTTATTATTCTGTTGGAATATCCTGTCTGTGTAGATTACGCATGACCTGTTTCCATTCCTTATTATTTTGTTGGAATATCCTGTCTGTGCGGATTACGCACACATGGTGAATTCTTCTGTTATTTCATTCTTTATTATTCTTTTGGAATAATCTGTCTACGTGGATTACCGCATGGTGGTAAAAATCCATTTGCGGTTTCATATATTCTATTATACTCAGTTGGTTAAAGTTTTGGCTTCTATACTCCATAAAATTAGTGGAATATCCTTGATATTTGTGCTTCATCCAGTATCTTTTCATGGAAATATTCTTCTGAACATTCTTGAATTTTACTCCACAAAACAGTATCATGTTGACAATTTGGACGTTATTGATTTCTGGATAAATTAAATTATAAATCTTTAAAAATTTATCCTTGAACTTATTTTTATTGAATTCTTATATCATTGTCATCATCCTCATAGTGCATAGATGGACTTGGTATGATTATGACCAAGGATTATTCGGTATAATCATGATCATAATGTTACAAATGATGTGGTAAAAATCCTCATTTGCCATAGTGCATTGATGGGCAGTTGTTGGCATGATCATGACCGTTGATGAATACACGAATATCCTTGGCCCGTAGTGCATGGATAATTTGTGGTCGTGATACTAATGAATATCCTTGGGCGTAGTGCAGGGATGATGTGGATTATTTATTAAGCTGAGTCTTAGCGATAAAAGTGATGAAAAACCTTTTAAATCATGGAAGATAGTAGATTTTATTCTCTACTTGACTCTTCTAATGGATTACTTGTTCCGTTGCAGTTAAACTTGATGTTTGTTATATTTTATCAGTTTAACACTGTTGAAGGCTAACGATAAATTATTCTACATTATCTTAGTCATAATATTTCTTACTGGGCTAGTTGAGCTCACCCTTTCTTTCACTGTTCTCTTCAGGAAATGAGAATATAGCTGGGACGAGTTGGGGAACGGATTGACGGTCCAGATGGTTGTTTTAGTAGTCCTCAATATTCTATAAAATAGTGTGATAATAAATGTAATGAGGACTCCATTAAGTGTGGATATTTTCTAGATGACAATATTTATATTAAAACTCAAAGCATATGTTTTGTCTTATTTTACACGACAGTTGTATAATTAAGTTTTTATTTATATTTTGTACCATGTATTTGGCGACTCAAGATGGATGATGTATACCTATTTTGGGGGCGTTACAACGGGGGTACGCAGCTAGAAAGGAGTTATCCTATTGTGACGCAAACTTTGCAGAAGCTTGGACTGATGGACTTTGGCATGGATTGGGACTTTGTTGGTCGTGTTTTATTAGTGTTTTACATGACTTAAGCTGGGATATATCAATCACAACTGAGACTTCAACAATCAGTGAATCAATTAGAAATTTGAGCCCTAATTTCTGAAGAACATTGGAAGAGAGCAAGGAAGGTCAAGATCACAAAAATTGCATATTGGAGTGATGTCAGGGGTGGTGTATTAATGTTCTTAGTCTTTCAATTCAAATTTTGTAATTAGGATGATGAATTCTTTACTTTATTCAGTTTTTAATTTATATATGATGAACTAAATTACTTTTTAGGCTTGCAATGGATCTTTGGTGTTGAACAATGATTGTTATGCCTTAATTTCAGATTAATAAAACTATCAATTCAGTTTATCTATTATGATTTATACTTAATTTATGAATCCCTTGATCATCAATTTTATGTGGATTTGTATGGACTCGAGAGATGATGTATGAATCTAGACCATATCATAATAGCATGTGTTCTTGAATTATGTATTTTGATGGAATCTTGATGAATGTTTAGGATAGAGATATACTTAACATCGCATGTAATCAAATAAAGAACTTGTAATTTAAACCTTGTTTGATTTTAATTCACATAGAGATATAGTGAATTAGTTAATTAGGGTGTTTGACTTTATTCTATTAATTTATGGATTTAAGTTAATACGGTGTTAGTGCATCGAGAGATGGCTAATTCTACTTGAGTGTTCTCGATTAATGAACTAAGATAGTAACTTAAACTAGAAAAAGGTGTGATAATCAGAGTGAAACTTAAAGTGAAATTGTAAACCTAATTCTCCATTATCTGCTTGAAATTACGGTTAATAATTTGTGTTGATTTTTAGTTAATTAGTTTTTATATAATCATTAATTTGAATAGTTTTATAAAATTGAAATAACATAAAACTGGTAATTTTTAGATTAAATTTCATACTAGTCTTTGTGGGAACGATACTCTATTCATCATTATATTATTTATTAACCACATACACTTGCGTGTAGAGCGTATATATAATTTACCCAATAAGTTTTTGGCGCCATTTTCGGAGATTATTTTTTATTTTAGTATTTTTCAATATCAGTTTAATTAGTTCAGTTTTCATTAAACAAAATTTCTTTTATTTTTGTTATTTCTTGTGTTTCAGGTTCTTTGATTTAGAGTATGCAAACTTTGTCTGAGAAGCCAGACTTGCTTCCTTTCGAGGACGACATCGAACGAAGGTTTCAGAGGTTGAGTTAGTGGATTAGGGAAACAGGGAGAACTTTGATAGACAGGAAGAAATTATGGCTGCAGAGGATCAGAAAGCGTTGAGAGATTATGTTACTCCCAGGGTGACTGAGATTCAGTCGAGCCTTACCAGGCCTGCAATAGCTGCAAATAACTATGAGATCAAGCCTATGACCATACAAATGATATATAACTCAGTGCAGTTTAGGGGATTAGCCAACGACGATCTGAATGAGCACTTAGTCAGCTTTTTGGAAATTTGTGACACTTTTAGATACAATGGGGTTTCAGATGATGCAGTCAGACTTCACTTGTTTCCATTCACACTGTGGGACAAGGCGAAAAGTTGGTTACACTCACTACCGCCAGGGTCGATTACTACGTGGGACGACCTTGCTCAGAAATTTTTAGCCAAGTTTTTCCCACCGGCAAAGACAACGAAGATGAAGAACGAGATTACTATGTCTGAGTAGTATCATGGGGAGTAGTTGTACGAAGCTTGGGAGAGGTACAAGGAACTACTTAGGAAGTGCCCACATCACGGACTACCCAAATGGCTACAGATGAACACGTTTTACAATGAGTTGAGTGGTAATCTCCGGACTAGTATTGATGCAGTTTATGGGGGAGCTTTCATGGCAAAGAGTTATGAGGAAGCATACGATATGATAGAGACGATGGAGGCTAACAACTACCAGTGGCCCACATCAAGAATGACACAACCTACGGTTGCTGGGGTGTTAGAAGTAGATGGGGTAACAACGTTAGCGACACAGATTTCAGCATTGTCGAAGAAGATGGATGTTCTTACAGGTGCACAGACTCACCATGTTGCTTATTTTTGCGAATTATGCGCGGGGGAACATCCTACGAAACAGTGTGCCATTAACCCAGCAGCGGTACAGTTTGTGGGTAGCTATAATAGAATTCTGCAAAATTAGTATAAGAATGCCTACAATCCGATGAATAGGAATCATCTGAATTTTTCATGGAGTAACAATCAAAATAAGTATGCTCCACGACCATCTTATCCTCCCGGGTTTCAAAATCAGCATCAATACGTAGCTCCACATCAAGATAAAAATTCAGATTTAGAAGAGCTGTTGTTAAAGTACATATCGGGTAATGAGGCAACAATGAAAACACAAGCAGTGGCAATAAAAAACTTAGAAAATTAGATGGGACAACTTGCGTTAGCGTTGAATAACAAGCCTCACCGGACTTTACTTAGTGACACTAAGAAAAATCCGAAAGGGAATCATGAACAGTGTCAAGCAATCACTTTGAGAAGTGGAAAGCATCTTGAACGACAGGATGCAGAAAATTCTGCGAAGAAAGATGTTAAACAAGGTGAAGACGAAGTGTTGAAGAGAAACAGGGCGAGGACAAGTAAGTGGACAAGAGTAAGACAAATGTTGAGCCCATTGTTTATCCTCCGCCACCATTCCAGCAGAGGATGCAGAAACAAAAATTGGATAAGCAGTTCTCGAAGTTTTTAGAAGTTTTTAAGAAACTTCATATCAACATTCCTTTCGCAGAAGCCCTAGAAAAAATGCTGAGTTATGCTAAATTCATGAAAGGTATTCTGTCGAGGAAGAAGAAATTAGAGGAATACGAGATGGTGGCATTGACGGAGGAATGCAGTGCAGTTTTACAGAGAAAGTTTCCTCCAAAGTTGAAGGATCCGGGGAGTTTTACTATTCCTTGCACAATAGGGAACATGGCCTTTAACAAGTGTTTGTGTGATTTGGGGGCAAGTGTGAACCTCGTGCCTTTGTCAGTATATACTCAGTTGGGTTTGCCAACTTCGAAGCCTACAAACATATCACTGATGTGACTCCCCCAAAATAGGTATACATCACCCATCTTGAGTCGCCAAATACATGGTACAAAATACAACTAAAAACTTAATTATACAACTGTCGTGTAAAATACGACAAAACATATGCTATGAGTTTTAATACAAATATTGTCAGACAATATCAACACTCAATGGAGTCATCATTACATTTATTATCACACTATTTTATAGAATAGTGAGGACTACTAAAACAACCATCTAGACCGTCAATCCGTTCCCCAACTCATCCCATCTATATTCTCATTTTCTGAAGAGAACAATGAAAGAAAGGGTGAGCTCAACTAGCCCAGTAAGAAATATTATGACTAAGATAATGCAGAATAATTTATCGTTAGCCTTCAACAGTATTAAACTGATAAAATATAACAAACATCAAATTTAACTGCAACGGAACAAACAATCCATTAGAAGAGTCAAGTAGAGAATAAAATCTACTCTCTTCTATGATTTAAAAGGTTTTTCATCACTTTTATCGCTGAGACTCAACTTTATAAATAATCCACATCATCCTTGCTGTGACGCCCCTAAAATTAGGTATACATCACCCATCTTGAGTCGCCAGATACATGGTACAAAATTCAAATACAATTTGATAATACAACTGTCGTGTACAATACGACAAAACATAAACTGTGAGTTTAAATACAAATATTACCTACTAGAGAGTATATAAACTCAAAAGGAGTCCTCATTGCAATTATTATCACACTATTTCACAGAATAGTGAGGACTACTAATGCACCATCTAGGACCATCACTCCGTTCCCCGACTCGTTCCAGCTATATTCTCATTTCCTGAAGAGAACAGTGAAAGAAAGGGTGAGCTCAACTAGCCCAGTAAGAAATATTATGACTAAGATAATGTAGAATAAATTATCATTAGCCTTAAACAGTGTTAAACTGATACAATATAACAAACATCAAGTTTAACTGCAGCGGAATAAGCAATCCATTAAAAGAGTCAAGTAGGGAATAAAATCTACTATCTTTTATGATTTAAAAGGTTTTTCATCACTTTTATCGCTGGGACTCAGCTTAATAAATAATCCACATCATCGCATTACCCCTGCACTACGGCCAAGGAAATTCTTTAGTATCACGACCACAATTATCCATGCACTACGGGCCAAGAATATTTGTGAATTCATTTTTGTTCATGATCATGCCAACAACTGTCCATCAATGCAGTACGGGCCAATGAGGACTTTTACCACATCATTTGTAACATTACGGTCATGATTACACCGAATAATCCCTGGTCATAATCATACCAAGTCCATCTATGCACTACAGGCCATAGATGACTTTCAAAAAAATATAAACATGAGGATGATGACAATGATATAAGAATTAAATAAAATAAGTTTAAGAATTAATTTATACAGGAACTAATAATGTCTAAATTGTCAACATGATACTGCTTTGTAGAGTAAAATTCAAGAATGCCCAGAAGAATATTTTTATGAAAAGATACTGGATGAAGCGCAATTATCAAGGATATTCCACTAATTTTATGGAGTATAGAAGTCAAAACTTTAACCAACTGAGTATAATAAAGAATGGAATAACAAAAGAAATCACCATGCATGCGGTACTTCGCATAGACAGGTTATTCCAACAGAATATTAAATAACGAAACCAGGTCAGGCGAAATTCGCACCGACAGGATGTTCCAACAGAATAATAAAGAATGGAATAACAACAGAAATCACCATGCATGCGGTACTTCGCATAAACAGGTTATTCCAACAGAATACTAATAAGGACGGAATCAGGTCCGGCGTAAAATGCACAGACAGGATATTCCAACAGAATAATAATAAAGACGGAACAAGGTCCGGCGTAAAATGCACAGACAGGATATGTGACGCCCCCAAAATAGGTATACATCACCTATTCTGAGTCGCCAAATATATGGTATAGAACATAAATACAATCTTAATTATACAACAAGAGAGCAGTGAGTTTAAATACAAATACTGTCTTCTAGATAATATCCACTCTCAGAATGAGTCCTCATTACATTTATTGTCACACTTTTTAACAGAATAGTGAGGACTACTAGCTAATACTATCATCCGGACCATCACTTTGTTCCCCGACTCGTCCCAGCTACATTCTCATATCTTGAAGAGAACAGTGAAAGAAAGGGTGAGCTCAACTAGCCCATTAAGAAATATTATGACTAAGATAATGCAGAATAACTGATACAATATAACAAACATTAAGTTTAACGGTAGCAGAAACAAGTAATCCATTAGAAGAGTCAAGTAGAGAATAAAATCTACTATCTTCTATGATTTAAAAGGTTTTTCATGACTTTTATCGCTGAGACTCAGCTTAATAAATAATCCACATCATCGAATCACCCCTGCACTACGGCCAAGGATATTCTTTAGTATCACGACCACAATTATCCATGCACTATGGGCCAAGAATATTTGTGTATTCATTAATGGTCATGATCATGCCAACAACTGTCCATCAATGCACTATAGGCCAATGAGGACTTTTACCACATCATTTGTAACATTACGGTCATGATTACACCAAATAATCCCTGGTCATAATCATACCAAGTCCATCTATGAACTACATGCCACATATGACTTTCAAAAAAATATAAATATGAGGATGATGACAATGATATAAGAATTCAATAAAACAAGTTCAAGAATTAATTTGTCCAAGAACCAATAACGTCCAAATTGTCAACATGATACTACTTTGTAGAGTAAAATTCAGGAATGCTCAGAAGAATATTTCCATGAAAAGATACTGGATGAAGCGTAATTATCAAGGATATTCCACTAATTTCATGGAGTATTGAAGTTAAAACTTTAACCAACTTAGTATAATAAAGAATGGAATAACAAAAGAAATCACCATGCATGCGGTACTTTGCATAGATAGGTTATTCCAGCAGAATACTAAATAACAGAACCAGGTTAGGCGAAATTCGCATCGATAGGATGTTCCAACAGAATAATAAAGAATGTAATAACAACAGAAATCACCATGCATACGGTACTTCGCATAGACATGTTATTCCAACAGAATACTAATAAGGACGGAATCAGGTCCGGCGTAAAATGCACAGACAGGATATTCCAACAGAATAATAAAGACGGAATCAGGTCCGGCGTAAAATGCACAGACATGATATTCCAACAGAATTATAAAGACGGAATCAGGTCCGGCGTAAAACGTACAGACAGGATATTCCAACAGAATAAAAAAGACGAAATCAGGTTCGGCGTAAAACGCACAGATAGGATATTCCAACAGAATAGTAAAGACAGAATAATAGAAGAATGTCATCAATTATAGGGTAGCCCGCGTATACAGCTTATTCCAACAGAATAATAAAGAATGGAATAACATAAGTTCTCTTCATGAATACAAAAGAATAACATCTCTTACGAATACAACAAATAATATTCCCTACCTTAAGAAGAAGAGTACTGGATATATAAGTAATGAAGTAGCAGAATACTTTCTTCTTTCTCTCTATAGTTTATCTCTCTAGAGTTTTAGTGAATTCGTAAGAAAATAATGAAGGAATGAGCTTCTATTTATAGAAAAATGAACTGCATAGTAACTAACTCATGAACGGTCCAGATTGATTTACTTTAATCTGACGGTCCATATTTAAAGTAAAATCTTTTAAATAAAATATAGTATATTCTATTTATAATATAATAAAACGAATAACTTTATAAAAGATTTTACTATGCAAACACTATGCAACACTATGCATAATAGAATATAATATATTCTATTTATAGAATAACTTTATAAAAGTATTCTGTTTTATATAAAAAGATTTTCTGTATTATTACATTAATGATACCAACAAAACTGAGTGACTTATCACGTAAGCATCAATAATTTATACCGTGTGCTACTATGCAACCACGCGTATTACTGTACTTTTAACACCAGGTGTTTCAACAGTTAATGGTAAAACTTCCGACGTTATTTTCATAAAGTATTTTTGTCGTTTTCTCAATCTGACAATAATTTCGTTGTGGGGTCCACCAATGATTGTGCCGTTGTACGAATATTCCCTATTAAAACGAATATTCCCCGATCAATCGAATATTATATAACAACTTGCGTAATTTGCAAAATTTATAAATATTACCCACAACTATAACATTATATCAATTTCACACCATAATATTCAAAAATAATATTTATAGAAAATTCATCTTTATTCAAAAAGTTGGGGTTTTACAATCTCCCCTTCTTATAAAATTTTGCCCTCGAAATTAGGGTACGTACCTGGTATATTGAAGAGGTAAGGATACCTTGATTTCATTTCAGATTCTAACTCCCAAGTCATTTCCTCAACATCGTGGTATCTCCACAAAACTTTGACTTCAGGTATAACCTTGGAGCGTAGAATATGTTCCTTCTTATCCAAGATTTGAACAGGAACCTCTTCATACGTCAAATCTTCCGCTATTTTGTTCGGTTCTAACTCAATAATGTGGTTCGGGTCTTCCACATATTTACGTAACATGGATATGTGAAAAACGTTATGAATATGAGACATACTTGGCGGTAAAGCGAGTCTATAGGCTACAGTTCCTACTCGATCGAGGATTAAAAATGGGCCAATGAATTGAGGATTGAGCTTTCCTCTCTTTCCAAATCTCATAACTCCTTTCCACGGAGCAACTCGTAACAACACATGATCTCCTATATCGAATTCCACATCCTTTCGATGAAGATCAACATAACTCTTTTGTCGATCTTGTGAGGTTTTTATACGTTGCCGGATCATTTGAATCTTTTCCGTAGTCATACGTACCAACTCCGGTCCCAACAACGTTGCTTCACCCACCTCATCCCAGCATACTAGAGAACGACACTTTCTTCCATACAACGCTTCGAATGGAGACATGCCAATACTTGCTTGATAACTGTTGTTGTAGGAAAACTCCACCAATGGTAAGAATTTGTCCCAACTTCCCTTGAAGTCAAGAACATAGAGTCTTAATAGATCTTCAAGAGTTTGAATCGTCCTCTCCGACTGCCCGTCCGTCTGAGGATGATATGCCGAGCTAAATCGTAAATCCGTGCCCATAGCTTTTTGTAAACTAACCCAAAATCTTGAAATGAATCTTGGGTCTCGATTAGAAACTATGGATACTGGCATACCATGCAATCTTACAACCTCGTTTATGTACATACGAGCAAGACGTTCAAGTGTATAAGTTTCTCTTATCGGTAAAAAATGAGCAGACTTGGTCAATCTATCAACAATGACCCAAATCGCATCTATGCCTTGAGAAACTTTGGGAAGACCGGTAACAAAATCCATGGTAATGTGCTCCCACTTCCATTCTGGAATTTCAAGTGGTTGTAATGGACCTTTTGGTACTTGATGCTCCGCCTTGACTCGTTGACACGTTAGACACCTTGAGATAAACAACACTATCTCTCTCTTCATATTGCCCCACCAAAATGTATGTCGAAGATCATGATACATTTTGGTACTCCAAGGATGAATTGCAAACGGTGTGTTGTGCGCCTCCATCATGATTTTATACTTTAAATCAGGGTCATTAGGAACACAAAGTCTGGAGTTGACTCGAAGTATTCCTTCTTCATCGATTCTTGCTTCCGGCATAGCACCTTCTTGCACTTTCTTCCTTATACGCATCAGCTCCAGGTTTGTAGCTTGAGCAGCTTTAACTTTATCAATTAAAGTCGGTTCTACTCGTATGTTCGCCATCAACACATGGGTCCCTGGAGTCTTTAACTCTATATCCATCCTTTGCAAATCACACAAAATGGGCCTTTACGTTGTCAATATTGCACTCGTACCCGCATATGATCTTCTACTCAATGCGTAAGCTACCACGTTCGCTTTTCCAGGATGGTATGATCATAATCTTTCAACAGTTCAAGACAACGTCATTGTCGCATGTTGAGTTCCTTTTGAGTGAAGAAACATTTGAGGCTTTTATGATCCGTAAAGATCTCCACTTTTTCCCCATACAAGTAATGCCTCCAAATCTTTAGTGCGAAGACAACAGCTGCCAACTCTAGATCATGAGTAGGATAATTCCTCTCATATTCTTTGAGTTGTCGTGAGGCATAGGCTATGACTTTCCCATGTTGCATGAGAACACATCCTAACCCTTTGCCCGAAGCATCACTTTAGATGACAAATCCCTCCGAACCAGATGGTATTGTCAGAACAGGTGCTGAAATGAGTCTCCTCTTGAATTCTTGAAAACTCTTCTCACATTCCTCGCTCCAACCGAACTTTGTATCTTTCCGAGTTAGCTGAGTTAGTGGAGTAGCGATTCGAGAAAACCCTTCTACGAATCTCCGATAATAACCAGCTAAGCCGAGAAAGCTACGCACTTCGGTCACTGATTTAGGTTTCTCCCAACTTTGAATTGCTTCAATCTTTGCTGGGTCAACAGATATTCCATGACTTGATACCACGTGCCCAAGGAATGCTACTTCCTCAAGCTAGAACTCACATTTCTTTAACTTGGCATAAAGCTTGTATTCACGAAGCTTTTGGAGTATCAGCCTCAAGTGTTGCTCATGATCTTCATGGCTTTTATAATAAATAAGGATGTCATCAATAAAAATGACCACAAAGTGATCCAAATATTCCTTGAATACTCGGTTCATCATATCCATGAAGGCAGCAGGAGCATTAGTCAATCCAAAGGACATGACTAGGAATTCATAATGCCCGTACCGAGTTCTGAAAGCCGTCTTTGGAATGTCATCAGTTCTAATCTTCAATTGGTGATATCCGGAATGAAGATCAATCTTTAAAAAGAATTTGGCTCCTTACAACTGGTCAAACAGGTCATCAATACGTGGCAATGGGTACCTAATTTTGATGGTGAAATGATTCAATTCCCGATAATCAATACAAAGTCGCATACTCCCATCTTTCTTCTTCACGAATAGAACAGAAGCACCCCAAGGAGAAGTACTAGGACGAATAAAGCCAATGTCTAACAATTCCTGCAGTTGAGTCTTTAACTCCTGAAGTTCAATAAGAGCCATTCAATATGGGGCTTTGGAAATGGGTTTTGTACCGGGTTTAAGGTCGATAAAAAATTCAATTTTACGCTCTGGGGGTAGGCCAGGAAGTTCTTCAGGGAATACGTCAGGAAATTCATTAACAATAGAAATATTATTCAAAATTGACGTATTTTTGTTTAGATCCATGACATGAGCTAAGAAAGCTTGACATCCGTTTTTCAATAAACGAATAGCTTTATGGCTTGAGATGACAGTGATTGATTTTAATGGTTTGGTCGCTTGAATTCGCATAATAGGTTGGTTAGGAATATAAAAGCTAACAACCTTACGAAAACAATCAATTTTTTCATGATGAGTAGTTAACCAATCAATCACTAGAATCACATCAAATGCAAGTATTTTCAATGAAATAATATCGACAGGTAAGTCAAAGTCTAATTTCTCCGGAGTCAAATTTAATTGTTGAGCGCAAGTAGGAGAAATAAAAGAATGGGTAGAACCGGTATCAAATAAGGTATAGACTTCACTAGAGTTTATGATAAGCTTACCCGTGATGACCTCGTTCGGGTTCCTTACTTTTTGGGAGGTCACGACAAATGTTCTCCCTTGCACCACCGGCTTTGACTTTTCTGGGACGGCCTTTGGTGCCTCCATCCTAGCTGAACTTATCTTCGGTGAACGACAAAATTGGGCTAGGTGACCTTCTCTTCCATAATTATAACACGCTTTGGATGACATCACGCAGTTTGGACTGATATGTCCCTCCCCTCCACATTTGAAGCATATGATAGGTGGTCGTTCTCCTTCCTTAACCACAGTTGCTGGTGCTGACGTCTTTTCATCATTGTTGAATCTCCTTTTCTTGAAATGTCCATTTTTACTGTCTTGGCCATGATTACCAGCGAAGTGGTTTGTGACGCCCCCAAATTCAAGTATCTTCCAACCCGACAGATGGTGCTCCACTGTACTAACATCCATACAATCATTCCATTGAAATACAACAAAATGAAAGTAATTACTATCTTCTTATTACAATCAAAGTATAATCCTTCCCAGGTTCATAAACCGATTACATCGTTCATTGTTCATAATCTATAATACATACAAACTTACTATACTATTACACAATGCCTAAGCATCCATCTTAGCTTTGCCCTTATCATTCTTGGCATTCACAGTACGTTCATCTTTAACTGCAGTTATATAATTCAAGCAAGAAGTGAGCATGACAGCTCAGCAAGTTTAATCAAGGATAACATGAATACCACATTCATGAATTATATGACAATTCTAACATAACTGAACAATAGCTACGAAGTATTCTGAATCAATAATACTTTAACAGTTCGTAACATCAATTCCCAAAGTATAGAATAGATTAGGAATTCTGAACCGGTCGATAGACCATGAACAGTAAATTTCAATTTTCATACTTGAAAAGGAGTCCACAACACTAAGGTCGTTCATCCGTATAACTTACGAGCACTTCTTGGTGATCAGCCTATAGTACTCTATGTTGATTAACACTCATTCATTAAACGTATTTACGTTTAATATTTTTGGTAAACTCGCGTGCCCATCAAATAATCGATGAAAAATACTTTTGTTTGTTTATATACAAACCTTACCTTCACGTCCGTACCAATTACTTGGCATATGATAGCGTTAATATTTCTATATAGAATAATGTGTATGATAATCAATCTATATATATTACGAATAGTCTAGCCGAGTTAAAATCAGGCATCGACCCTTTCTTTAAAACAAATCATGCAATTCAGTTCAACGAATCACATAAAACTTGGCTAACATGGAAGTTAGACAAGCGTTAAGACAACTTTCCTTTTAGCGTCTTCAAATAACTTACTCGACTGACCACAGCCTTTACAGAATCTACATGATGTGTTCACATAGCACACTGTAATTAGCTATCAAACAACTATTCACATTGTTCCTACAAGCTTCTTTCTCTTATATGTCTTTGTTAACTTAATATCTTTATTAAAGTCAACATGACTTATTACCCTTCGTCCCGGTTTATCACTCAATTGACGTTTATTAACCGGACTCAAAAATCGTTGATAAGGTACCAACTTTGTTCATTGTACATATCTTGTTAACATGCATTACATTCCTAAGTTTAATACCATATACCTTGGTATAGGTAATATAGGATTAGTTTTAGTATATTTATTGAGTATATAAACTCAACTCAGGTAGGTCTCTAAACAACTGAAGTTTAAAACATAACTTAGTCAACTTTTTTCTACTGCTGGCGCTGCGGCGCGAGTTAGCAGGGTACTCGATTGAGTCTGGCACTGCGACGCCATCACTTTGTACTGGTTTTGGCGCTGCGGCGCTGAGTCTGTGCACCAGTTGGCCAAACCAGTTTTGGTTTTCTAACGAAACTCCCGGCTTCCTAATTTGTTTGTTTTACATCCGAATTGACCCATTCGAATTTCTACAAGTCAGGAATTACATCCTTTACGTGTTCATATAAGAATTCAACACTTTCGAATCTGTTAACTCATAATTCACTATTGAGTTCATTTTATATACGTTCGTAAACGTTAATGAGCGTTCAACGCTCGTTTTCTTCGTTCTAAGTCGAAATCCGACGATTCTTGAACCCACAACTCTTAATCACCCTATCTCACGTGTTGACATTGAAAACCAATGTTTTCAAGTCTCACGACAACTTTCGAATACTAATTCGGAATTTCTACGTTTTCGACGTTTAACGTCTATTTCCGTAAAATTCGCCATAACTTCGTTACTAATGTTCTCTAAGCCAAATCACATATAATACTCCATGGATTTCATATCTACATCCTAACCAAACAAGATGCATATACTAATATATTGATGGAGCACAATTGTTTATCAACAATCGATCTCTACTATCAATGTTTCCATGGTTCAAAAACTATATTAAACCTTATTATTTTTATAATCTTATGACTTATAGAGATTGAATCTATGGTAAGTCATCTTTAAATCCTCACTCATAACATATACCACCCCTTCATGATTCTCTAAAATGAAAGAAAATCTAAAAGAGATGGAGATGAGAAGCAAGAAGTATTACCTCAAGAACTCTTAAGAAATCTTTTGGAAAAATAGAAGTTAAAGCTTCCAAAGTGTATGCTTGCAAGGATAGCTCTCTTTCTCTCTCAAATAATCTACGTTGGCAATTTGAAAAACTCACAAATGAATCAGCCTAGCTTCTTATTTATAGAAAATTAGAATGGAGGGCATAATGGTCAAAGAACCATCATCTCCTTACTATTCATGTGTGGTCACCAGGTAAAACACTTGGTGACCAAGCCTTATGCTTGGCTTCCACACCAAGGTGGCCGGCCCACCTCCTTATGTGACATCCCATGGGTTTCCCCATGGGTTTTACCCATTTGGTGACCCACCGGTTCGACCCACGGTTCGGTTTTAATGAATTGGGCTTAACTAAATTAACATTGGGCCTTGGTCATTCAAATGATTGGATTAATTAATAATCCAACTCAAATGAATTAGTCATTAAGTCCTAACTTAATTATATAATACGAATCGTATCACATACATACAATTAACGTATTATCTCCGTATACTACTTGTACAATAATCGTATTGTACTTCGTATTTATCCAACGTATTATACATAGATAATAACTAGTATCACCAAATGCATAACACTCGCCTTAACCCTAACGCCATTCCTTCTACGCATATTATTTCTTTCTCGGAAATCAATATACTCAACCCTTAGGTTTTAAGTCAGCAGGCAAAAACTACGTTTTCCATAAATGAAATATTATTAGATATTCCAACTCATCACGTTATTCTATCATTACGCGTTTTCCCGAATTTTAAAATAATTCCCCGAACAGAAATGTATGAATAGTGTTTTTACAGAAATTTCTCAGAAAACAATTATTATCGTCTTGGAAATTCCAAACAACTATTTATAACACGTAGCCAGAATACTAACCACGTTAGCACATTCTAGGTCATAGAACGACCTTCAAATAGCTTATTCACAAAGAAATCAATTAAATTCATTTAATTCACATAATCAAACAAAAATTTAATTGTCATAAAAATCCGATTTTCTCGGGCGTTACATTCTCTCCCCCTTATAAGGATTATGTTCCTAGAATCTTAGCTTATAATTACTTAAATAAATGAGGAAAATCTTCCTTCATTTTACTTTCGAGCTCCCACGTTGCTTCTTCAGCATTGTGGTTTCTTCCCATCAATAATTTGAATTGGAAGTTCCTCATAGGTCAAGTCCTTCTCTATCTGAATAGATTTATATTCTATCACGTGTTTATAGTCCGGTTTATAAGGACGCAACACTGACATATGAAACACATTATGAATGCGTTCCATCTCTGGAGGTAAGGCTACTACATAAGCTACCTCCCCTATCCTTTTTAAAATCTCAAAAGGTCTTACAAACCTTGGACTTAACTTTCCTTTCTTTCCAAAACGTATCTTCCCTTTCCAAGGCGATACTTTCAGAAAACAAAAGATCCTACATTGAATTCTCTATTCTCTCTATGAGGATCTGCATACTTCCTTTGCCGGTCTTGAGCCGCAACTAATCGAGTACGTATTTACTCTACCATGTCTACCGTTTGCTGAACCATCTCAGGTCCCAACATTCGACGTTCACCCACCTCATCCTAACACAATGGAGTTCGGCACTTCCTCCCATACAACGCTTCGTAAGGTGGCAAGCCTATACTAGCGTAAAAACTATTGTTGTACGAAAATTCCACTAATGGTAGATATTCGTCCCAACTCCCTTTGAAATCCATAACGCAAGATCTTAACATATCTTCAAGGATTTGAATTGTTCGCTCACTCTGACCATCCTTCTAAGGATGATATGCCGTACTCAATCTTAACTGCGTTCTTATCTGCTCTTGCAAACTTCTCAAAAAGTTCGATGTGAATCGTGGATCACGATCTGACACAATCGAAACAGGCACTCCATGTCTGGAAATAATTTCCTTGACATACAGCTTAGCTAACTAATCTAGGTTATACCTAACTCCTATTGGTAGAAAATGAGCCGATTTCGTCAATCGGTCCACTATCACCCAAATAGCATCGTATCATTTTCTTGTTGCTGGAAGTCCCACCACAAAGTCCATCGTGATGTGCTCCCATTTCCACTCTAGAATTTCTAGCGGTTGTAACAACCCGCTTGGTCGTTGTAGTAGCCCCGAATCCGGGCCCCAAATCACCTCGGATCCGGTATAATATTTCTATTACTATTTGCGGAAGATATAAACATAAATTGTTTATACAATACATTACACACTATTCCCCAAGGTCGAGTAACCTTAACTTATACACAATTCATAAAATATCTATTACACAACAATATTTATCAAATACGCTATTACAAACTAGCTGTACTTTATATCCCAAGCTGAACTTGGCTTTAATCATTTCCTGTATCCGAACGCATTCGCCTTATCTGCAATATTTTATCATGATATAGCAAGGGTGAGCATGAAAGTTGCCCAGCAAGTTTATATACATTAATATAAAGATATATCATGATTGAATAGTACGGATAATGGGATTGCTATAATTCATCAATATAATTGAGAACTAGCACGAACAAATTTTTGACTGAACAAGTATTATACATGAACAAACATTTCTGAACCAACTGGTAATGAAGGTGATCAGCCTTTCATACCTGACTTATACATGCAAGATGTACATAATACAATTTTCGTGGCAATCAGCAATGATTAACCATCAGCTTGAATAAAACACTCTTATTAGAGTTAAGTACAAAGAAACTTGCCTGAACCGTTGATTACCGCAACGCAATTTAATAACGCTTTACCCCGAAGACCTAATATTAGTAATATAGATCTCGAATAATTAGAATAATATCATCACAGTATAATACTGTTATATTTATATCCATAAAATAACCTAAACATATAGCACATAATCCTATCAGTCTATAATACACATAAGACTTAGCATTAAATTAGACTATTAAGTTTGAGTTGATACCGACACAATTTTATCATCGTATATTAAAGTGTCTAGCATTTAAACATGTAGTTAAGTATTAGTCATTATGCTTAAGTCTTAATGTTATTGTTATACTTTGATAATCTTTTCATCACTTCATAACTTATACATATAAGTTTTCCCTTTTCATGATATCTTAGTAAGCAAGATAATCTTTCATTAAATTGAAATATCATTTCATTAAATCAGATTTCATTTCAGTATCCTGAATTCACTATTCTTCTTCACGAAAATTCCAAATCAACTTATTATTTTTCTATCCTTTGGTCAAACATATATACATGTATTTCATACACAAAAATTATTTTTCCATAATTTTCCAACTTCCTTTGATATTTTTTCAAAAATTAATTCTAGTGCGTAGCTTAAGAAATTAGCTACCTCGTGCTTAACTCCAAACATTCCCATCTCTTGGTATAACCTTATATATGTTAACGTGATGCTCCATTTTAAATTGCGTGGCAATCGGAGTTGTAGAACTCCGTTTATAGCGATTTCCGTCGGAAAATCACAAAAAATAGAACGGTCATAACTTGGTCGTTTTAACTCGGAATCAGCTCATTTTTGGACACGAGCTACATAATACAATATATTTTCATTTCCCAAAAGCCTGGAATTTTTCTCATTAAATAAATGTCCGAAACAGCGCCCAAAAAATATTTGGCAGCAACTTTTTGTCATTTGGCAGTTTTGCAGTCCTTTACCAAAACTTAAATAGAATGAAATCTATAACTCCGATTAATGATCCGTCAATTTTTTTGGATTCGTATCTTTCCGAACTACAGTTTTCATCTATCACAATCCATATTTGGACATGTTAAGATCCTGTAATTTAGCCCGGAAATGGCTGTTACAAAACTGTCCTTTTAACAGTTTTCTTATCTTTGTGTAGTTTGGGAGAAATCCCATAACTTGTTCAATATTCAACCTAATTAATTAATTCCAAACGGATTTTATCCCTAACACATATATCTAGCTCCACAAACTAACCATACTCGAAAATTCAAAGTAGAATGAGAGATAAGATCATTTCCATATCATGCTTGGTTTCTCCAAAAATTTTGTTTTTTGCAGTTTTGATCACGCTTCTTCCGAATGTCATAACTACTTCATCCGGAGTCGGAATTAGTCCGTTCCGGAGTCTATGGAAAGCTTATTTAGTGTACTACAAATATCACAAGTCCAAAATTTTTAGAACACCCTAACAAATCCGGAATTTCCTTTTAGAGACAGCAGTCCACTAGATTTTTTTTTCTTTAAGGTTTGAAAACTGTTTTGCTTTTCTTATTTTGATTAAACTTTTAATACTCAAAATAGTTAGATCTAAGCATAACACACCATTTAACAAGTAGATCTATAGTTCTCATGTTCAAGATCATAAACTTCATGGTTCAAAATTGAAACAACCCGAGTCAAATCCCGAGTCCGAAACAAATCTTGGGTCAAATCCCAAGTCCGAATCGAATCATATCCATCCAAATAAGGCCTCAAACCACTGGCCCAATAGTATCTTCTTGGGTCATCTAGCCCACCACAGGCTCCCAAAAGGTCATGACTTGAAGGTACTATTGGTAGTTACTTAATTCCTTATATGTAGACAAATTTTCCCACTATCTTTCGATATGGGACTGGGGTGTTACAAACTCCCCCACTTAAATTTCTGATGTCCCCGTCAGAATCGATCACACATACGGCCCAAAGATCTTTGCCTCTCTAGCCATTGTGGGATAATACCGGCTGGCTTCGTGTCCCCACCTCCGGACCTTCATCTCTCCATTGTGGGATAATACCATCAGCCTTCGTGTCCCCACCTCCGGCAACCCGATCGGATGACCCGACCTGAGCTTTCGAGAGTCGGCTCTGATACCATATGAAACAACCCTAGTCAAATCCCGAGTCCGAAACAAATCTTGGGTCAAATCCCAAGTCCGAATCGAATCAAATCCATCCAAATAAGGCCTCAAACCACTGGCCCAATAGTATCTTCTTGGGTCATCTAGCCCACCACAGGCTCCCAAAAGGTCATGACTTGAAGGTACTATTGGTAGTTACTTAATTCCTTATATGTAGACAAATTTTTCCACTATCTTTCGATGTGGGACTGGGGTGTTACAAAAATAACCAAAAATCAAATACATAAACTAGTTAGGATTTTATACCTTTTGTGATAATCCTCTTGATTTTGATTTTTGATCCTCATGATCTGTTATTGATGTGTTTTTACACGATCCTAACTTGGCTTCTCACAATTTCACACTCCAAGATCCGAAATATAGAGAGAGATGGGACTTGGTTGTTTTGCAAAATAAAATGGAGCTTTTCTCTCTCTTTCTAGTCTTTTAAATTGTTACCATGTATCTATACATTGCAAGGTGGCATGCTAGATATAAAAGTCACATGCAAAGGTAGGTTTAGGTTTAGGGTTGGTGAACAACCAAAGGTAATGCAAGATTTGCACTCCAATTTAATTAAATACAAGAGGGTCATTTTGGACTTTTCCTTTTATTTCTAGAATTTCCATTTGTTGCAAACCCTTAGGGTTTAGGTTTTGAGCAATCTAAGATTTAGGGTTTGAAAAACTCTTAGGATTTAGGTTAGGGTTAGGGTTAGTTCACCCACCCAAGATCATGACAAGATCTACACTCAACTTATTAAAAAAAATGTGACAAAATGGTATAAATGACATTTCCTTTTATTTCTAGTCTTGCAACTTGACCCAATATCTTCCAATATCTCTTAGATTGTTTGAAATCTTGGTGAAATAAGGTGACTTCTTTATGCATTTGACACCTAGCATTCTTGTACATATCTTTACAAATTGTGGCTCAATTTATTACATGCCACCCTCTATTTTCTTCCCTTCCATAACCGGCCATGTAGCATTACTAGATCCCACTAATTCTTGCTCTTTCTCTCCCACACTAAGCACTAAAGCTTTGCTTGCAAGAATGTCCATAAGTATTGGCAAAATAATAAGATGACACATAAGAGGAGTAGGTGGGAGTTGGTGGATAGTTGGTAACCAACTTTAGACAAATAAAATACCAAAATAAATCTTAGTCACATGCTCAATCTTTCCTCCTTTTTCCTTCTCTATCCACTGACCATGTAAATCAATCATAGTCCAACACTTTTAGTAATATCAGATGTCCATCATGCCCTTCCTTCAATTCGGCTTATCAATAATAATATTCGAGCTACTCAATTAATGTATTGCTTGGGCCTCTAACTAATTTCATTGGCCAACACTTGGGCTATAAAATATATATAATCCAATACCTTAAATTCTTATCCAACCCAAATAATTTAATTAGGATTTTTACTTCCTCAATTATAACACAAATCCTTACTCATGCACACTTATTTTCTTAACCCAATTAGACTTGCTATAATTAGGTTATAAAATTAATCATTTGAGATATATAAAATAAATCTCCTAGAATTAGTAAGTATCCTAAATACCACAATTCTCTTTTTCCATAACCCTTAAGTTATTAAATCCTTCATTCCTAATATATAATTAGGGTTACACTAGTTTCTTTTGTTTGTTTATATAATAAACAAATATAAACCATCACATAATGTTCATAATCCTTACACATAACTTTTTAACCCTTAGGGTTTAATACTCCGTATTAGGATTCCCAAATTAGGGTTTAAATTCTCGATACTGAAATTAGGGTTTCTGAACATATCGCTAGAGTTTTCTAACTTAATCACCATATTCATATCATGAATTTAGGGTTTTGGATTCCCGGAACAGAAACTAGGGTTTCCAGAACCGATTTCTAGAGTTTCTTATTAGACGTTAGGGTTTTCGAACTGAACGTTGTCGTTTTTAATATACGATTAGGGTTTGACACATATATAATTAGTATGGTCAACCCATGAACCTTAACCACATTTAGTACACATACATATTCACATAAATCCTTAATCCTGAATAATTCACCTATATCCTTCACCGAATTTTGAAATCCTCAAAATTCAATCCCAATAACATCAAACGCATACACTCATTTCTTGTCTAGGTCTATTATTTAACCTTAAATCAATCATTTAAGATTTTCATAAATTGTCTAATTTCTCGGGTTGTCACAGTCGTTGATGTTCAGCCTTAACGTTTTGACAAGTTAAGCACCTACTAACATATTCTGCTATCTCCCTCTTCATATTCGGCCACCAAAAGTTTTGACGAAGGTCTTGATACATCTTCGTACTACCGGGATGTATCGAGTACCTCGAACTATGGGCCTCCATCATAATTTCTTCTTTTAATTCGGGATCATTAGGAACCCAAATTCTTCCCTCAAAATGAAGTAATCCCTCCTTATCGAGGTTATACTCAGTCTTTTCTTCATCTTCTATCCTCTTCTGCATCTGCTTGCACTCCTCATTGCTCAGTTGTACTCCCCTAACCCGTTTCACTATGGTAGGTTGGGTTTCCATGGAAAATAACATCTCTACCGCTTCCTCCGGTAACTTAACTTCTAGCTCCATTTTCGCCATCGCTGTTAACAACTCATTCTGAGTTGTTAACATTGATAATTTCTCTTTACCCTTCCTACTTAGCGCATCGGCTACTACATTTGGTTTCCCCGGATGATATAAAATATCACAGTCATAATCTTTTATTAACTTTAACCAACTTCTTTGTCTCATGTTCAACTCCTTCTGTGTGAAGATATATTTAAGACTTTTGTGGTCCGTGTATATCTCACATTTCTCTCCATAAAGATAATGCCTCCATATCTTTAGGGCAAAAACTACAACTGCCAATTCTAGGTCATGAGTAGGATAAACCTTCTCATAATCCTTCAATTGACGTGACACATACGCAATGACCTTGCCATGTTGCATGAGCACGCAACCCAGTCCTTTATGCGAAGCATCGCTATACACTACAAAATTTCCTGTATTGTCTGGTAAGGACAATATCGGTGCCTCACTTAACCTCTTCTTTAACTCTTGAAAATTGTTCTCACATGTTTCAGTCCACACATACTTCACCGACTTTTTTGTCAGATTTGTTAACAGAGTAGCTAATTTAGAAAAGTCCGAAATGAACCTTCTATAGTATCCCGCTAACCCTAGAAAACTCCGAACCTCAGTTGGCATTTTTGGTTGCTCCCATTCGTTAACTGCTTCTACTTTTGTCGGATCTACAGAAATGCCATTCTTATCAATAACATGCCCTAGAAACTGCACCCTCTCAAGCCAAAATTCACATTTCATGAATTTCGCATACAACTTCTCCATCCGTAGTGTCTCCAACACTATTCTTAAATGTTCCAAATGATCTTCTGGCGTCTTTGAATAGACTAGAATATTATCAATGAACACTACGACAAACTTGTCCAAATATTGTTTGAACACTCTGTTCATCATATCCATAAATGCGGCTGGCGCATTAATCAACCCAAACGACATTACCAGAAACTCATAATGACCATAACGAGTTCTGAATGCCGTCTTAGGTACATCATCCTTCCACACCTTTAACTAATGATACCCCGTGCGCAAGTCTATTTTAGAAAAATACTTCTCCCCTTTCAACTGATCAAATAGATCATCGATCCTGGGCAAAGGGTATCTATTCTTAATCGTTAACTTGTTCAACTCTCGATAGTCGATACAAAGTCTTAACGACCCATCCTTCTTCTTTACAAACAACACTGGTGCTCCCCAAGGAGACACACTTGGTTAAATGTACTTCCTGTCTAATAGTTCTTGTAATTGAACCATTAACTCCTTCATTTCGACTGGCGCCATTCGATATGTTGCCCTTGAAACTGGTGCCCTTCTCAGTAACAGATCAATTACAAACTCCACCTCCCTATCCAGTGGAATACCCGATAACTCCTCCGAAAATACATCCGTGAATTCTTGCACGACAGGTATCTGATCCAAGGATGTTCCCACTCTTTGGGTATCCACAACATGGCATAGATAACCTACACACCCTTTTCTCAACATCTTCCTAGCTTGTGTCATAGACAGGCAAAAAGAGCATCTCGGTGAATTACTACCGAAAAACACTACCTTGGTTTTCTTAGAAAGCCAAAGGTTTACACTTTTCCTATGGCAATCTGTAATTGCCTCATGGTTCACCAACCAATCCATACCAAGAATTACGTCGAATTCTTTTAGCCTTATTGGCACCAAATCTACCGACAACTTATTCCCTCTAATTTCCACGCAGCAATGCTTATAAATATGTTTAATGAGGATTATCTCATCGTTTGCTACCTTAACGTCTAAAGGTATAGGTAAATGCTCAGGGATTAAAACTAATCGCTTAGCAAATTCAAATGCTATAAAAGAACAAGTAGCACCCGAGTCAAATAGCACATAAGCATTTATCTCATTGACCGGAATGATACCTGCTACCACATCTGTTGATGCAACCGCATCTTGAACAGTCATATTAAACGTACGAGCTGTGAACTCTTATTCCCCTCTAATTTACCACTACCAGAACTCATATTCCCTTCTAAACCCTTCTTCGGGCAATTTCTTTCCATGTGGTACATTGACCCACAGACAAAACACCCCTGGTTTTTTTTAGGGTTAGGACAGTTGGGTGACAAATGCCCCTCCTACCCACAGTTGTAGTATACTGTTTTCTCCTTTAAACAAACTCCCACGTGAGATTTTTCGCATGTCTTACATGCTTTCGTTCTTCGTTTGGGATCTCCCTGATTTACCCCGGTATTCCCAGGGTTAAAACTCTTCCTCTTTGGCAAGTTGCCGCTTCCGCTGACAACTTCAGCCTTATTACCCCCTTCTAACTTACTCTTGATCTTCCGCTCTTTGTGGTACTGAGACAAAGCCTCACCACCACCTTCAGCTATTATCGCCTTCTCCAGAATGGTCCCGTAGGAAGCACTCTGGAAAACTGATATTCTATTATAAAGCCAGGGTTTTAAGCCCTGCTCAAATCTACGCGCCTTCCTTTCCTCTATATCTACCTGATGTGGAGCAAATCTCGCCAATTCGTTAAAGTTGGCGGCATACTGGGGAACTGTCATATCCCCCTGCTTAAGTTCTAAGAACTTAATTTCCATCCTACCCTACATGCTAGTAGGGAAATAGTTCTCGAAGAAAACCTTCTTAAACTGTTCCCACGTAACAGCCTCTGTCCTAGCCCCACCCTAGTGAGCTTCCCACCAGTAGTTGGCTTCCCTCTTCATCATGTAAGTCGCAAAAGAAGTCTTTTGCGCCTCACCTACATTTGTTATCACAAACGCCTTTTCAATTTCTCTAATCCATGTCTGGGCTTCTTGTGGATTCGTCGTTCCTCGGAACTCGGGAGGACCCACACTTTTAAAGTCCTTAAAGGTAGTTGTTCTTGCTACCCCAGGAGCTACATGAATCCCCCCTTGGTTAAATGCTCCGTTAATAAATTAACAAACTCTTGCATAGGGTTGTTAGGACCCCCCTGATTTTCATTATGAGACTCGGCCTCTTGGTTCCGTTGTCTCCTTCTCGGCGGCATAATTCTGATTAAATAAATAAAGCTTTGTTATTATCTATTTAACTACTCGGTTATCATTTTAAATTAACAACAACCATTCATACCCCAACAAGCATGTTAAATAAAAACTTCATTACATAAATATGCTTTCATAATCAAAACTATTTACATCATGTTTGTGACAACCCCAAAATAAGTCCATTCCATCCAACCCATTCTGAGTTGCCAAATACATGGTACAGAAAACAACTACAACTTTATTAATACAATTGTCGTGCAAGATACGACAACACTTAAACTGTGAGTTTAAATAAAAATATATACCAACTGTGACTCATGTCCCAACCGTGGATAGCACCTCATAATGACACCTTACATAAAGGTATAGTCGAAAACTGTTTTAAAAATTAAAATCTTTGGAAAGTGCTCAAGGAATCCTTCGTACATGGGAGGCCATGTGTCTAGGTTATGATAGATATCATATGGCCACAGAATTATCCTTGGTTGACACAATAGACCCCAAAGAAAAACGAGAAGATTACTATCATATTCTTCCCAATGGTGAGTCTTCTCTTAACATATCATTATCTCCATTGTCTCTAATTGGGTATTATACTCCAAACAAACATCAAGATTATATAGGTAGTGCTTGTAAATATACTCAGCAAGTGGATGAGAACAACCTTGTCTTATGATGACATGAGGTTGTATGTCATTAGACATCTTGTATGATAGTGGCAAAACACTCTTCTAACGTTGGGTTCGCCTCACCCTAGTTGATTCACCAAATATAACTACTAAATGATGACCACCCTTCTATTCCCCTGTTACCCTCGCTCGACCCAGCTACACTCTTATTGCCTAAAAGAAATTGTGAAGCAAAAGGGTGAGCACAACTATCTCAGTAAAGAATATCATGAATAAAGATAAATAAATTATCTATAGCCTTCAACAATAATAAATCAGAGATTTAGAACATATGGTAGATGATAAAACTTTTCAACCATAGTTACTGCGGAACGAGCAATCCATTAGAAGAGTCAAATAGACCATAAAATCTATTATCTTGTCCATGTTAAAAGTCCATCACCAATGTTTTATCCCTGTAACATTAATCAACAATTCATGTCCACAATCACGTGTATAACTCATAATAATAATTGTAGTTCTAAATTCCGTTCCTCATCCAGGACAAAGTTAATTTCATCACCTGAAACATCAAAGATCATGGTTATACCAAATCATAATTCTTGTTCATAATCTTACTAATAAATTCATCTTTGCACTACGGGCCAAAGATATTCATCAACAAGTCATTTTTACACTACATGCCAAAGATATTCATCAACAAGTCATCTTTGCACTACATGCCAAAGATATTCAACAACAGGTCATCTTTGTATTACGAGCCAAAGATATTCATCAGAAATCATTCATCTGTGCACTACAAGCCAAAGATATTCAGTTATATCATCATTTAGGACTGAGGATGATGCAAAATATTTTAAAGAAAACGAATCTAGTGAAACAAAAGAACAAATATTAAGGATTCATACTTTAGACAACCCAAGTTCAAAAATACTTTATAAATAACCAGAGTAGAGTAAAATTCAAGAATGAAGACCAAAATATAGATCCAATCAAAGATAGGAATCATAACAGACAATCTTGGACATAGAGAAGAAAACTTAATTTTTTTGTGAATAATGTCGTATTTGTGAATAGTCGTATACGTGAATAGTAACTCTAACACCAAAAGATAGAAATTTCACAAAAAACATCATCATGCTTCGTGAATAGTACTCGTGAATAGTAACTCTTGAATAATAACTCATGAATAGTAACTCGTGAATAGTAACTCGTGAATAGTAACTCATAAATAGTAACCCCGACATGAAAAAGTTCCAAATTTGATAAAAAGTTCAAACCAATATTTTGGCATAATGATATTGAAGAAATAACATCATTTATAAAGAAAATAATCTCCCTTACCTTAGAAAGAATAGTACTTCTGATTGGAATACTGGATATAGTGCTAAAAGAACTTGCACCGTATAGCCATACTCGAAGTACTAAAATACTCACAAAAATACGCTCGATATCTAGAGAGAGAAAAAGAGAGAAATCTTTAGTTTCTGGTGTGATTTTCAATTCTAACCTAAGCACACTATTTATAGGAAAATGCTTAGAACACCAAAGCAGAAAATTTAATATAATATATATATATATATATATATATATATATATATATATATATATATATATATATATATATATATCAAAAATTCTTACACCCACTTTCTCAGATCTGAATTCAGCCAACAAATAATAACAAAAACAAAAAAAACATTTTTGTTATTAAAAATAATTAAAACTTTCAAAAATCAATTATTTCGGAACTTTAGAACTTCAATAATTCTTAATAAATAGCCTTTTATCAGAAAATTCGAATCGTGCAACTTTTTTTTTTATAGAAAATTCAATTCTCTACAACTTTGCAGAAGAAATTTTTCCAAATTCCAAACAGAAATTGACCGAAATTCATAAACGGGAGATTTTACAGGCTATAATCAAATTTCAGTCAAGAAATGGGCCCACAGACATGTTTAACATGTTTTAAACAACTTTTGCAACAAAAATACTCTTCCTCCTCATATACTCATATATCCCACATTCATTGTAAAAATATCATCATTATTATATTATAATAATATAATAAAATATTATTTTATTAGAAAAGATAAAATATCGATTTTCAATAATTGTTACTTTAAAAATTTTCTCCATCTATATCCACATAAAATGAATATTTTCCTCATCATATAAATCAATATTTAATTATTCACAAATAATATTACAGAATCACAATACTGACAACCAGACAGTTCCTAGGAAAAATGGGGCTTTCTAATAAAAATTTCTCCTTACTGGCGCGCAATTAGGTGACCAAACCTCTCCTTAGACAGAACTTTCTAGACATTGCCAATAATGTTATCTAATAATATTATTCAGATAATATGAATTATTGATTCGATAATGAAAATATTGTGTAGTGACAATTATTAAAATAACGGTAATATAAATTATCAACGCAGCAATTGTTAAATCAATAAAATACTGAACCGTAATGATTGTAACAATTATTGAGTAGTGCCTTCTTACATAAGAATCAATAATTGGTGCAATACCGTGTGCTACTGTGCAACAACGCGTATTACTGTATTTTAACCACCGGGTATTTCAACAGTGTTAACGGTAACAACTATGCAGTTATTTATAAAAACTCCCTTTTGTCGTTTTCTTCACCCGACAGTTATTCTGTTATGGGGCCCACCAATGGCTGCGCCGTCGTACGAATATTCCCCGACAGAAAGAATATTCCACGACCAAACGAATATTCCCCGATAGGAATGAGTATTTTATAACCACTTGTATATTTTGAAAAAAAAATTCATATATCACCCTTAACTTTTACTTTTATCAATTTAACCATTTACTAAATTGTAATTATAAGAAAAATTGAATACTTTTATTTCATAAAATTCGGGGTCTTACAATGTTCCCTTAGCCAAAAGCTATTACATACTATCCTGCAATTGCCTTCTATAAAAATTGGGATTTACAAAAAGACTACCCTTAGTTATACAAAAAAGGGTTTTACGTCACTACTTATATACCAAAAATATCTAGCGATCTACTAAACCTGTCGAACGACATTTTCATATTTCTGATTTTCCAGAATCGACACTATATCTCGGCTTATTGTATGTCGAGTCTGCCCGGACTCAATAGAATAACAAGCAATTTTCAGCTTGAAATCCTCATGAGCGCATTCATGGATGTATGACATCCTAGTTATTTTCTAGTCTTTCTCAACCATTTTCTTTTGTAGCTCAAGGACTTCATCCTTATAGTTACGAGCCTTATCAGTCATAAGCACTTTTTCATTGTGCTCTGACTCAAAGTCTGCCTCTACAGATTCTTTCGCCTCATATAAGGCAGTTATTTCCTCAATCTGTGCCTCTACCTGAGTACGCAAATGCACATTCCTATCCAACACTGCCAAATACAATGCTCTAGTTGCATCCAGAGATGCTGGCTCCTGAGTAGGTAACACCGTGTTAATCGATGTCACCTCTATTTCCTCCTCCACATCTAGCATCTCGTTAAGGTATGATGCTAATCCCATAGTCTCCTCAGAGTATTCCTCCTCAGAGATGTACTCCTCAATGTCTGAGTCTTCTAGTACAACTATCGGTACCTCTGCCACTGACATTGGTACATCTCAACTTGGTTAACTGAGTCCTCATATATCATTTCCATGTTTCTAAACATCAAGCTATCGGTTGACATCTACAAACACATAACACGTTGATTAGTACATATTATACAATAGTATAAGCACAAATCACATATAATATCTTTAAGATTAATTTTCATCTTTTAATTCCTTTGATACTGAGTTATCTCAATATCTTCTTAATTTAATTGACTTGAATTTCATTCCTCGGACTTTACCTTCCTTACGAGGTTATTAGCCTATGGTTTTCCACCCCTTAAGTTTTATAACCTAAGGCTTTGATACCAACCTGTGCGCCCCCAAATTCGGGTATCTTCCAACCCGACAGATGGTGCTTCACTGTACTAACATCCATACAATCATTTCATTGAAATACAACAAAATGAAAGTAATTACTATCTTCTTATTACTATCAAAGTATAATCCTTCCCAGGTTCATAAACCGGTTACATCGTTCATTGTTCATAATGTATAATACATACAAACTTACTAAACTATTACACAATGCCTAAGCATCCATCTTAGCTTTGCCCTTATCATTCTTGGCATTTAGAGTACGTTTAGCTTTAACTACAGTTATATAATTCAAGCAAGAAGTGAGCATGACAGCTCAGCAAGTTTAATCAAGGATAACAGGAATACCACATTCATGAATTATATAACAATTCCAACATAACTGAACAATAGTTATGAAGTATTCTGAATCAATAATACTTTAACAGTTCGTAACATCAATTCCCAAAGTATAGAATAGATTAGGAATTCTGAACCGGTCGATAGACCATGAACAATAAATTTTAATTTTCATACTTGAAAAGGAGTCTACAGCACTAAGGCCGTTCATCCGTATAACTTACGAGCACTTCTAGGTGATCAACCTATAGTACTCTATATTGATCAACACTCATTCATTAAACGTATTTACGTTTAATATTTTTGGCAAACTTACGTGCCCATCGAATAATCGATGAAAAATACTTTTGTTTGTTCATAGACAAACCTTACCTTCACGTCCGTACCAATTACTTGGCATATGATAGCGTTAACATTTCTATATAGAATGATGTGTATGATAATCAATCTATATATATTACGAATAGTCTAGCCGAGTTAAAATCTGGCATCGATCCTTTCTTTAAAACAAGTCTTGCAATTCAGTTCAACGAATCACATAAAACTTGGCTAACATAGAAGTTAGACAAGCGTTAAGAAAACTTGTCTTTCAGCGTCTTCAAATAACTTACTCAACTGACCACATCCTTTACAGAATCTACATGATATGTTCACATAGCACACTGTAATTAGCTATCAAATAACTATTCACATTGTTCCTACAGGCTTCTTTCTCTTCTATGTCTTTGTTAACTTAATATCTTTAATAAAGTCAACATGACTTATTACCCTTCATCCCGGTTTATCACTCAATTGACGTTTATTAACCGGACTCAAGCATCATTGATAAGGTACCAACTTTGTTCATTGTACATATCTTGTTAACATGCATTACATTCCTAAGTTTCATACCATATACCTTGGTATAGGTAATATAGGATTAGTTTTAGTATATTTATTGAGTATATAAACTCAACTCAGGTAGGTCTCTAAACAACTGAAGTTTAAAACCTAACTTAGTCATCTTTTTTCTACTGTCGGCGCTGCAACGCGACATCCTTTGTATTTTAGTGGCGCTGCGGCGTGAGTTAGCAGGGTACTTGGCCGAGTCTGGCGCTTCGGCGCCACCACTTTGTACTGGTTTTGGCGCTGCAGCGCCGAGTCTGTGCACCAGTTGGCCAAACCAGTTTTGGTTTTCTAACGAAACTCCAGGCTTCCTAATTTGTTCGTTTTACATCCGAATTGACCCATTCGAATTCCTACAAGTCAGGAATTACATCCTTTACATGTTCATTTAAGAATTCAACACTTTCGAATCCGTTAACTCATAATTCACTATTGAGTTTATTTTATATACGTTCGTAAACGTTAATGAGCGTTCAATGCTCGTTTTCTTCGTTCTAAGTCAGAATCTGACGATTCTCGAACCCACAACTCTTAATCACCCTATCTCACTTGTTGACATTGAAAACCAACGTTTTCAAGTCTCACGACAACTTTTGACTACCAATCCAGAATTTTTACGTTTTCGACGTTTAACGTCTATTTCCGTAAAATTCGCCATAACTTCGTTACTAATGTTCTCTAAGCCAAATCACATGGAATACTCCATGGATTTCATATCTACATCCTAACCAAACAAGATGCATATACTAACGTATTGATGGAGCTCAATTGTTTATCAAAAATCAATCTCAACTATCAATATTTCCATGGTTTAAAAACACTATTAAACCTTATTATTTTTATAATCGTATGACTTATAGAGATTGAATCTATGGTAAGTCATCTTTAAATCCTCACTCATAACATTTACCACCCCTTCATGATTCTCTAAAATGAAAGAAAATCTAAAAGAGATGGAGATGAGAAATAAGAAGTATTACCTCAAGAACTCTTAAGAAATCTTTTGAAAAAATAGAAGTTAAAGCTTCCAAAGTGTATTCTTGCAAGGATAGCTCTCTTTCTCTCTCAAATAATCTAGGTTGGCAATTTGAAAAACTCACAAATGAATCAACCTAGCTTCTTATTTATAGAAAATTAGAATGGAGGGCATAATAGTCAAAGAACCATCATCTACTTACTATTCTTGTGTGGTCACCAAGTAAAACACTTGGTGACCAAGCCTTATGTTAGGCTTCCACACCAAGGTGGCCGTTCCACCTCCTTATGTGACATCCCATGGGTTGCCCCTTGGGTTTTACCCATTTGGTGACCCCTCGGTTCGACCCACAGTTCGGTTTTAATGAATTGGGCATAAATAAATTAACATTGGGCCTTGGTCATTCAAATGATTGGATTAATTAATAATCCAACTTAAATGAATTAGTCATTAAGTCCAAACTTAATTCTATAATACGAATTGTATCACATACATACAATTTACGTATTATCTCCGTATACTACTCGTACAATAATCGTATTGTACTTCGTATTTATCCAACGTATTATACATAGATAATAACTAGTATCACCAAATGCATAACACTCGCCTTAACCCTAACGCCATTCCTTCTACGCATATTATTTCCTTTTCGGAAATCAATATACTCAACCCTTAGGTTTTAAGTCCGCAGACGAAAACTGCGTTTTCTATAAATGAAATATTATCAGATATTCCAACTCATCACGATATTCTATCATTATGCGTTTCCCGGAATTTCAAAATAATTCCCCAAACAGAAATGGATGAATAGTGTTTTTATGGAAATTTCTCGGAAACCAATTATTATCGTCTTGGAAATTCCAAACAACTATTTCTAGCACGTAGCCAGAATACTAACCACGTTAGCACATTCCAGGTCATAGAACGACCTTCACATAGCTTACTCACAAAGAAATCAATTAAATTCATTTAATTCACATAATTAAATAAAAATTTAATTGTCATAAAAATCCGATTTTCTCAGGCGTTACATGGTTACCATTTCTGGCTTGTTGATTCCCTCCACGTTTGTTGTCACCGCTTCAATGACTGATACCACTTGTATTTTCATGCTGCCGGCTGCTTTCTCTTGGTTGCGTTGACTCGTTACCGCGCTCCAATAACTGAGCCCTATTTACAACATATAACATATTATCCCTATACTTTGACCGACCAATTAAATACCAAATAAACTTAGGTAGGTCATACTAGCGAAGGAATTCCCCGTCTCTCCCCTCCTAGTTCTAGTCTCACATCTTAGCCAGGGATCATATCCCTAAGCTTTGATACCAACTGTGATGCCCCCAAAATTAGGTATACATCACCCATCTTGAGTCACCAGATAAATGGTACAGAATTCAAATACAACTTAATAATACAACTGTCGTGTACAATACAACAAAACATAAACTGTGAGTGTGAATACAAATATTGCCTACTAGAGAGTATACAAACTCAAAAGGAGTCCTCATTACAATTATTATCACACTATTTCACAGAATAGTGTGGACTACTAATGCACCATCTAGGACCATCACTCTGTTCCCCGACTCGTTCTAGCTATATTCTCATTTCCTGAAGAGAACAGTGAAAGAAAGGGTGAGCTTAACTAGCCCAGTAAGAAATATTATGACTAAGATAATGCAAAATAAATTATCATTAGCCTTAAACAGTGTTAAACTGATACAATATAACAAACATCAAGTTTAACTGCAGCGGAACAAGCAATCCATTAAAAGTGTCAAGTAGAGAATAAAATCTACTATCCTTTATGATTTAAAAGGTTTTTCATCACTTTTATCGCTAGGACTCAGCTTAATAAATAATCCACATCATCAAATCACCCCTGCACTACGACCAAGGATATTCTTTAGTATCACGACCATAATTATCCATGCACTACGGGCCAAGAATATTTGTGTATTCATTAATGGTCATGATCATGCTAACAACTGTCCATCAATGCACTACGGGCCAATGAGGACTTTTACCACATCATTTGTAACATTACGGTCATGATTACACCGAATAATCCCTGGTCATAATCATACCAAGTCCATCTATGCACTACAGGCCACAGATGACTTTCAAAAAAAATATAAACATGAGGATGATGACAATGATATAAGAATTTAATAAAACAAGTTCAGGAATTAATTTATACAGGAACTAATAATGTCCAAATTGTCAACATGATACTGCTTTATAGAGTAAAATTCAAGAATGCTCAGAAGAATATTTCCATGAAAAGATACTGGATGAAGCGCAATTATCAAGGATATTCCACTAATTTCATGGAGTATAGAAGTCAAAACTTTAACCAACTTAGTATAATAAAGAATGGAATAACAAAAGAAATCAGCATGCATGCGGTACTTCGCATAGACAGGTTATTCCAACAGAATATTAAATAACAGAACCAGGTCAGGCAAAATTCGCACCGACAAGATGTTCCATTAGAATAATAAAGAATGAAATAATAACAGAAATCACCATGCATGCGGTACTTCGCATAGACAGTTTATTCCAACAGAATACTAATAAGGACGGAATCAAGTCCGGCGTAAAACGCACAGACAGGATATTCCAACAGAATAATAATAAAGACGGAACCAGGTCCAGCGTAAAACGCACATACAGGATATTCCTACAGAATAATAGAGACGGAATCAGGTCCGGCGTAAAATGCACAGACAGGATATTCTAACAGAATAATAAAGACGGAATAATAAAAGAATATCATCGAGTATAGGGTAGCCCGCGTATACAGGTTATTATAATAGAATAATAAAGAATGGAATAATATAAGTTCTCTTCATGAATACAAAAGAATAACACTCCTTACGAGTACAACAAATAATATTCCCTACCTTAAGAAGAAGAGTACTGGATATATAAGTAGTGAAGTAGCAGAATACTTTCTTCTTTCTGTCTATAGTTTATCTCTCTAGAGTTTCAGTGAATTCGTAAGAAAATAATGAAGGAATGAACTTCTATTTATAAAAAATGGGCTGCATAGTAATTAACTCATGAACGGTCCAGATTGATTTACTTTAATCTGACGGTCCATATTTAAAGAAATTTTTTTTAAATAAAATATAATATATTCTATTTATAATCTAATAAAATGAATAACTTTATAAAAGATTTTACTATGCAAATACTATGCAGGCACTATATAAACACTATGCATAATAAAATATAATATATTCTAATTATTGTCTAATAAAACAGATAACTTTATAAAAGTATTCTGTTTTATATAAAAAGATTTTACTATGCAAAACACTATGTAGACACTATGCAACACTATGCATAATAGAATATAATATATTCTATTTATAGAATAACTTTATAAAAGTATTCTGTTTTATATAAAAAGATTTTCTGTATTATTACATTAATAATACCAACAAAACTGAGTGACTTATCACGTAAGCATCAATAATTAATATCGTGTGCTACTATGCAACCACGCGTATTACTATACTTTTAACACCGTGTGTTTTAACAGTTAATGGTAAAACTTCCACCGTTATTTTCATAAAGTATTTTTGTCGTTTTCTCAATCCGACAATAATTTCGTTGTGGGGTCCACAACTATAACATTATATCAATTTAACTCCATAATATTCAAAAATAATATTTATAGAAAATTCATCTTTATTCAAAAAGTTGGGGTTTTACACCTGCATTACGGCCAAGGATATTCATTAGTATCACGACCACAAATTATCCATGCACTACGGGCCAAGGATATTCGTGTATTCATCAATGGTCATGATCATGCCAACAACTGTCCATTAATGCATTACGGCAAATGAGAATTTTTACCACATCATTTGTAACATTACGGTCATGATTATACCGAATAATCCCCAATCATAATCATACCAAGTCCATTTATGCACTACAAGCCACAGATGACTTTCAACATATTATAAACATGAGGATGATGACAATGATATAAGAATTCAATAAAACAAGTTCAAGGATAAATTTCTAAAGATTTATAATTTAATTTATCCAAAAATCAATAACGTCCAAATTGTCAACATGATACTGTTTTGTGGAGTAAAATTCAAAAATGCTCAGAAGAATATTTCTATGAAAAGATACTGGATGAAGCGCAAATATCAAGGATATTCCATTAATTTCATGGAGTATAGAAGCCAAAACTTTAACCAACTGAGTATAATAGAATATATGAAACTGCAAATGGATTTTTGCCGTCATGAGGTAATCCACGTAGACAGATTATTCCAGCAGAATAATAAAGAATAGAATAACAGAAGAATTCACTAGGCGTGCGTAATCCGCACAAACAGGTTATTCCAACAGAATAATAAAGAATGGAACCAGGTCATGCGTAACCCACACAGACAGGATATTCCAACAAAATAATAAAGAATGGAACCAGGTCATGCATAATCCGCACAGACAGGATATTCCAACAGAATAATAAAGAATGTAATAACAACAGAATTCACCAGGCATGCGATAGACCGCACAGACAGATTATTCCAACAGAATAATAAAGAATGGAATAACAACCCTTACGAGTATTGAAAGAAAATAACTCTCTTCATGAATACGAAAGAATAATACCCCTTACCTTAGAAAAACTGAATCCTAGAGTAGTGAAGTAGCATAATACTTTTATTCTTTCTCTCTATAGTTTCTCTCTCTAGAGTTTCAGTGAATTTATAAAAAATAATGAAGGAATGAGCTTCTATTTATAGAAGAACTGAAAGTAGCTCTTGGTCTTAACGAATGGTCAAAATGACTCCTGGTAATATTGAAGAGACAACTACCATTTGCGAAAGGGCAATTAACTCTTGAAACACCGAAGAGAGAAATAACTCTTGGAAAACCGAAGGGACAAATAACTCTTGGAAAACTGAAGGGACAAGTTACTATTAAAACTTTAAACCAACGATCCATATTGATTTACTATTATAATTTCAACCAACTGTCTGAAAAATTATCACATCTTCTCACGGAATAATATTGTACTCAAAAATGATTTGGACCGAAAAGAAATATATTTTTCGGGTGAATAGTTCCCCGTGAATAGTACTTCGGGAATAGTACCCCATGATTAGGTACCCCGACACGAAAAGTTTCCCAAATACCCAAGTGAACAATACTAGAGTGAATAGTAATTGGGTGAATAGTAACCCGTGAATAGTAACCCGTGAATAGTATTCCAACACGAAAAGTGTCCCAAATACCCGAGTGAATAATACTAGAGTGAATAGTAACCGGGTGAATAGTAAGTCATAAAAGAAAAATACCAAAGAAAATGATATTCCATGACGAGTACAAAAGAAATGATGTCTCATGCGAGTATAATAGAATATATGAATTACAATATAGTACCTCCATCTATACCTCTATTTTTAACTTAGTCATGCAAGTATTATCAATCTTGCACCAACTCTCCTAATAGTAAATCATATGAATCAATAGTACACACATGTGAACACATATTTATAAGCATGTAAATTAATAGCAATTAATTGCTCATTTATCCGATTAATTACCTAATTGGTCAATATAACCTCCAGACATCCAATATTATCGAAATAAATATTGATTTCTACTAACACTAATAATTTCCACACAATGGAACTATCAATTTCATCTTTAATCAACACGAACTTATTCATCATTAATATTATAATTCACAATATTTAATAACCAGGTCTTTCCCAGAAAAGAGGGGGCTTTTCGATAAGGATTTCTCCTTATTGGCGCGCAATTAGGTGACCAAACCTCTCATTGACAGAACTTCTAGACATTGTCAATATTGTAAATAATAATATGAATAACTTTGTCGTCTCAATTATTGATTTAATAATATAACATATTATGCAGATGATACTGTGACAATAATTGAATCAATAATATGAGAGATATGATGCAGCAATTACTGTAGCAATAATTGAGTATAACTGAGTGACTTCTCACGTAAACATCAATAATCAATACCGTGTGCTACTATGCAACCACGCGTATTACTGTACTTTTACTATCGAGTAGTTCAACAGTTTTAACGGTAAACTTCCGTCGTTATTTTCATAAAAATATTTTTGTCGTTTTCTCAATCCGACAATAATTTTGTTGTGGGGTCCACCAATGATTGTACCGTCATACGGATATTCCCCGACAAAAAGAATATTCCCCGACCAATCGAATATTATACAACAACTTGCATACTTTTCAAAATTTATAAATATTACCCACAACTATAACATTATCTCAAATCCACACCATAATTTTGAAAAAAAATATTTCGAGAAAATTAAATCTTTATTCGTAAAATTTGAGATTTACACCCGCCTCGACGGGGGTTTTACTCTTGATATAGCCCGCCCCAGAGGGGTCTTGGAATTCTACTTGCCACGTACACCCCCGGCTCGGCGAGGGTTTTGTTCTTCATAGGGTTCGCCCCGGCGGGGGTCAATATTTCTGTAGGACTTATGTTTTCTTGCTCGCAGTGTTGTTTTCTCGCCACAATACCATCAATGTACCAGAAATACCACTCCATGCAACCTAAACACAAAACAAAACAAAAAACAAGTAAAATTGTACAGAAATAGACAATGCTAACACTGTTTAAGTCCATATTAGAAGCTGATTCGTAGGTATAAAACCCACTCATCAGTGGAGATCTGTGATTCGAACTTGGAGGGGAGAGACGAGTAATATCCTTCGTTAGTGTCCTACCTAAGCTTTTTTGTCATTTAATTGGTCGGTCAGGATATAGGGATAATATGTGACATCAATTTTTTTATCTAACCTTTTTTTTGTGGCCATATTTCAGAATGGCATCTGGAAATCAAGAGATGAATTATGAGACCATTGTGGGTGAGAATCAGGAAGCTACAAATAATATTGAGAATCGGGAAGCTACAAATAATGTTACTACAAACTCAAAAAATCATGTTGGTAACAATATAAGGAATGATGATTTTTTAGAAACTTTATGCAATTCTTGTAGAACCAAGCGAGAGAGACTCATGATCATAATACCGGTAGAAATGTGGGTAACTCACGAATGGTCACTGCCAAACAATTTAGGAAGTTAGGACCACCTGAATTTCACGGAAAGCCAGACCCACTAAAGGCAGAGACGTGGCTTAAACAAATGATGAAGATATTTAATGTACTGCGTTGCGCTGATGATCAAAATGTTCCCTTCGCCACCTTTATGTTTCGAGGAGAGGTAGATCACTAGTGAGAATTAGTGAAGCGCATGCATCAATTAGCACTCGAAATGTCTTGGGCAGAATTTCAAGAGCTATTTAATGACAAGTATTTTTCGAAGAGTATTCGTCACATGAAGGAGGTGGAATTTATTAAGTTGGAGCAGAATGATATGAATGTTTCGCAATACGAGGCCAAGTTTGCCGAGTTATCCCGATTTACGCCCCACTTGGTAGATAACAAAGAGCACATGACCAGAATGTTTTTACGAGGTTTAAAATTCGAGATTCGTCAACACCTTATTTCTCATAAACTTCATTTATATTTAGATATAGTGGATATGACTCAATTGGTGGAACGAGAGAAAGAATTAGTGTAACAAAAAGACAACGACCGACAAAGAGAAAGAACTGACGATAATAATCATAGTAATAATCATCGAAGCAATGATAACCAACGTGGAGGAAATTATAATGCCAAAAATGGTATCCACTTCGTTGGTAATCCAAGCCCGGATAGAGAAGCGAGTCAAGTGGAAACAACTTTAAGAAGAGGAGATTTAACAATGAGAATGGAAAAACACTAACACCAGCACCAACACCAGTTTCAATGGGAGGAGAACGAACACCAGATAGATTTTACAAATGCGGACAGGAGGGACACATCAGTCCAAACTGTACACAGCCTTTCAAGGAGTGTTTCAGTTGTGGAAGGATGATCGCATAGCTCACTTTTGTCCTATAACAAAGTTAAGTCTAGCTGTAATGGTGACACCAAAGGATGTTACGGACAAGTCAAAGTCGGTGGTCCAGGGGAGAGCTTTTGTCGTAACTTCCCAAAAAGTGAGGAATCCGAACTAAATTATCATGGGTAAGCTAATAATAAACTATTACGAAGTGTATGCCGTATAAGATACTGGTTCTACCCACTCTTTTATTTCACGTGCTTGTGTTCAACGTTTGAACTTGACATGTGAGAAATTAGATTTTAACTTATCTGTTAAAACTCATTTAAGAGAAACCTTCATTACATCCACTATTTATAAATCTTGTTTGATTCAAATCGGCTCCCTCACATTATCTATTGATCTCATCTCTTTGAAAACACTTGAATTTGATGTGATTTTAGGAATTGACTGGTTAACTACCCATTATACTAAAATTGATTACTTTCATAAGGTCATTAGTTTTCATATTCCTAATCAACTTGTTATGTGAATTCAAGCAACCAAAACAATCACTGTCATATCTAGCCATAAAGTCATTCATTTATTGAAAAATAAATGTCAAACTTTCTTAGCCCATGTCATCGATTTAAATAAAAATATGTCAAACTTGAATGATATTTTTATTGTTAATAAATTTCCTGACGTATTTTTCGAAAAACTTCCTTGCATACCCCTGGAACGTGAAATTGAATTTTGTATCGACCTTGAACACGGTACAAAACCCATTTCCAAAACCCCTTATCAAATGACTCCTATTAAACTTCAAAAGTTAAAAATCCAACTACAAGAGTTGTTAGACATTGGTTTCATATGTGCTAGTACATCACCTTGGGGTGCTCTTATTTTATTCGTAAAGAAGAAAGATGGAAGTATGAGACTCTGCATTGACTATCGAGAGTTGAACCATGTCACCATCAAAAATAGGTACCCATTAACTCGAATTGATGACATGTTTGACCAGTTGTAAGGTGCTCAAGTCTTTTTACATCATCAGTTAAAGATTAAAACTGATGACATTCCAAAGACTGTCTTCAGAACTAGATACGGGCATTATGAATTCTTAGTCATATCATTTCGATAGACTAATGCTTCTACTGCCTTCATAGATACGATGAAACGAGTATTCAAGGAATATTTGGATCATTTTGTGGTTGTCTTTATTGATGACATTCTCATTTACTCCAAAAGTCGTGAAGATCATGAGCAACACTTGAGGCTGATACCCAAAAGCTTCGTGAAAACAAGATTTATGCCAAGTTAAAGAAATGTGGGTTCTGGCTTGAGGAAGTAGCATTCCTTGGTCACATGATATCGAAACATAGAATATCAGTTGACCCGACGAATATTGAAGCAATACAAAGTTGGGAGCAATCTAAGTCAGTAATCGAAGTACATAGCTTTTTGGGGCTATTTGGTTATTATCAAATATTTGTAGAAGGATTTTCTCGAATCGCCACTCCATTAACTCAACTGACTTGAAAAGATGTAAAATTTGAATGGAGCATGAAATACGAGACAAGCTTCCAAGAACTCAAAAGGAGACTCATTTCAGCACATGTTCTAACCATACCATCTGGTACGGAGGGATTTTTCATCTATATCGATGCGTCGGGCAGAGAGGTCTAGGTTGCGTTCTCATGCAACATGGAAAATTCATAGTTTATGCCTCTCGAAAACTCAAATAATATGAGAGGAATTATCTTACTCATGATCTAGAGCTTGCAGTAGTCGTTTTCACGTTAAAGATCTAGAGACACTACCTGTATGGGGAAAAAGTGGAGATTTATATCGATCATAAAAGCCTTAAATATTTCTTCACGCAAAAGGAACTCAACATGCGATAACGACGTTGGCTTGAGCTATTAAAATATTATGACCATACCATCCAATATTATCTTGAAAAATTGAACGTGGTAGCTGACGCTTTGAGTAAAAGATTATGTGCGGGAATGAGTGCGATGTTGTCAATGTAAAAACCCATTTTGTATGACCTACAAAAGATAGAGATAGAGTTAAAGACTCCAGGGACCTACATGAAGATAACATATATACGAGTAGAATCGACTTTAATCGACAAAGTTAAAGCTGCTCAAGCTACAGACCTAGAGTTGATGAATATGAAGAAGAAAGTACAAGAATGTGTTATTCCAGAAGCAAGAATCGATGAGGAATGGATACTTCGAGTCAACTATAGACTTTATATTCCTAAAGACCCTGATTTGAAATATCAAATCATGATGGAAGCACACAACATACTGTTTAAAATCCACCCTGGAAGTACCAAAATTTATCGTGATCTTCGAAATACATTTTGGTAGAGCAATTTGAAGACATAGATCATGGAGTTTATCTCAACGTGTCTAACTTGTCAACATGTCATGGTAGAGCATCAAGTGCCAAAGGGTCCGTTGTAACCACTTGAGATTCCAAAATAGAAGTAGGAACACATCAACATGGATTTTGTGACGGTTCTTCCCAAGGTTTCTCAAGGCTTGGACGTGATTTGGGTCATTGTTGATAGATAAACCAAGTATGCTCATTTCTTGCCTATACGAGAAACTTATTTACTTGAGCTTGGATGGTATATACATAAACGAGATTGTAAAATTACATGGCATTCCAGTATCCATAGTTTCGAATCGAGATCTAGATTTACTTCACGAATTTGGGTCAGCTTGCAAAAAGCCATGGGCACTGAATTACGATTTAGTTCTGCATACCATCCTCAGGTAGATGGGAAATCAAAAAGGGCTATTAAAACTCTTGAAGATCTCTTGAGACTCTGCGTACTAGACTTCAAAGGAAGTTGGGACAAGTACTTATCATTGGTAGAATTCTCATACAACAACAGTTATCAAGAAAGTATAGGCATGGTTTCATTTGAGGCATTGTATGGACGAAAGTGTCGTTCTCCAGTATGACGGGACGAGGCGGGTGAAGCAACATTATTGGGACCGAAATTGGTATGCATGACTATGAAAAAAATTCAAATGATCCGGCAACGTATACAAACAACACAAGGCCAAAAAAAGAGTTATGTTGATCTTCATCGAAAGGACGTGGAATTCAATGTATGAGACCATGTATTGTTACGTGTTGCTCTATGGTAAGAAGTTACAAGATTCGGAAAGAGGGTAAAGCTCAACCCTTGATTTATTGGTCCATTTGAAATCCTCGACCGAGTAGAAACTATGGCCTATAGACTCACCTTACCACCAAACATGTCTCGTGTTCATACGTTTTTCACAAATCCATTCTACATAAATATATGGAAGATCCAAACCACATTATTGAATTAGAACCAGATGAGATAGCCGAAGATTTAACGTGCGAGGAGGTACCTGTCAAGATTTTGGATAAGAAGGAACATATTTTACACTCAAAGGTTATACCTCAAGTTAAAAGTTTATGAAAAAACCATGATATTGAGGAAATAACCTGGGAGTTAGAATTTGATATGAAAGCAAAGTATCCTCACATCTTCGAAATATCATCTACATACATCAATTTGGAGGACAAAATTTCATAAAGAGGGGAGGTTGTAATACCCCAACTTTTTATGAATAAGATTTAACTTTCTATATATATTATTCTAAATAGTAAGGTGTTAATTTAATAAATGCTATAGTTAAGGTTAATATATGCAAATTATTGGATAAACAGTTGTTGAGGAATTTTCTTTTTGTCGGAGAATATTCTTTTTGTCGAGAAGTTTTCTCGACAAAACTTTCTAGACATTGTCAACAATGCTATTTAATAATATCATTTCAATAATATGATTTACTGTGTTGTGACAATTTTTGATTTAATAATATGAAATATTATTCAGTTGTTACTATGGCAATTATTGAGTTAATAATATGAAATACTATGCAATTATCACTGTAGCAATTTTGAATCAATAATATATGATACTAAACAGTAATTACTGTAACAATTATTGAATACTGAGTGACTTCTTACGTAAGGATTAATAATCAGAGATACTGTGCAATACCGTTTGCTACTGTGCAACAACGTGTATTACTGTACTTTTATCATCGGGTATTTTAACAGTTTAACGGTAAAAGTTTTGTCGTTACTTATATAAAAGGTTATTTATGTCGCTTTCTATATCTAAAAGTTATTCCGTTTTGGGTTCCACCAATAATTGCACCGTCGTATGAATATTCCCCGACAAAATGAATATTTTATGATAACTTGCTTATTTTATGAAATTTGCACAAATCACCTATAACTATAACATTTATTAAATTACCACTTTACTATTTAGAATAATATTTAGAGAAAATTAAATCTTTATTTATAAGGGGTCTTACAGAATATGAGTATTAGATACCATGACGATTGACTTTCGTGCAAGTGGGAGATTGAAAGTAGTATACACACAAACGAATCACATTTAATGTGATGTAGCATATACTTTTTAATCTTATACATTTATTAATAAAATAATTAATTTATTTAAAGACATTTTCTTTATCCACATTGTGTTGTTGAATTAATTGAGATAAACCTATAGTTTTGAGCAATGCTTACAGAATCATGATGATGATCATGCTAATGTGATCCAAATTCTAGTTAGCCCAAAACTAAAATTGTTCCTAAACATTGGATCACTAAGAAGAGGATTAGTGAATCCGAATAGATTAGTACATACTATGTTTGCTCTTATGAAGAGGATGATTGATCTCATAATCATTTATGTAAAGACACTAAAGTAAATATGTAGGTGCTTATTAGAGAATAAGTTCACTGAACGAGACTCGCTACAGGAATACATAATGGAGTTTTACTTGTCTATAGGGCTGCAAATATAACAAACTATTCCCGAATTGGTTTGGTTCGGTTTGATTTTGATTTAGTTCGAATTCGAGTGCTCGCCTAGTCGAGTTCGCGTATAATTTTAAGTTCGATTGCTCGATCGAACATGTTCGCGAATCATGTGATTCGGTTCGTCTTTGTTTGCAAAGAGTTTGATTCGGTTCGAGTTTGGTTCGATAAGTTCGAGTAGTTCGATTTTTTACATGTTTAAATTGTTTCTAAAATTCTGAATATAAATAATTGGTTTTTTATATTAAATTTTAAAGTTTGTCTTTTCAATAATTATTAAATTTGTAACCATTTTTTTATTATCGAAACATCTTTTTGTTTTTTTAATAATTGATTATAAGTAAACATTTTTATTAAATAATTAATAAATAATAATGTGTACTTCTTCACCACTAAATTATAATTTAATTAAAATAATTTTAATACTTTCATAAAAATTTAACAATGATTGTTGGATTATTATAATTTACATCCCTAATAATTTAATAAACTATAACTCATGTCATAAAGCACATAAATAAACTCATTAATCATCATGCAATGACAATTTGACATTAATTAAAGAATGATAGAATAAAGTTGCTTACATTTACATGAGTTATTGAAATTGTCACACCGATATAGAGATTAGAGAAATCAAGTCATCAATGTATCGAGACTTCAGTAATAGAGTAATAATCATTGTACAATTATTACTGTATATTACATATATCAAATATCAATTATGTAATTAAAAGTACAAACTTGATTTTACCAAATTTTGAATTTGTTTAGTGTTACAATGTAACACCCCCTTTCCGAAATAGAAAGAGAGGTTACTCAAAACATAACAAAACTGATGAATTTAATAGCAAGGCTCAAAGCCACAAAAGAATAGTCTTAATATCTGATAAATACCACAAGTCAACCATAATAAATATCAAACTGCCTCAAATCACAATCTAAAATAATTGTTACAATTTCGAACAAACTAATGTATCACAACCTAAACATAATATTTCTAAATCATTTGGATAAAAGGAAGCTCTCGTCACACTTGCCATTGATCCCCTTGATTACCTGCCGGAAGAAAAACATAGCATGAGCCAAATGCCCAGTTCGGATATAGAATATAAATAATGAACCGAAATAACTAACTCAATTAAATAAACTGAAATGAAACGAACAAAACTAACACAACGAAATAATAGGCTGAATCAAATTGTTGGGTGTTATTTTATACCGAGCTCAGAACAAAACAGAAATGTACCTTGCCACACATGCAAGTCAAATAATGTCACACGGGCAAATCAAAAAATGTCACATATGCAAATCAAATAATGCCACACAGGCAAGTCACACACATTGGACCGCGAATCCAATGCATGTAAAATCGTAAGGTGTGTTTGGCACAAACATCACCAATCCACAGAACAGAACATAACAAAAATTAGGGTCGACCCATACACCTCCCACAACAAAACACCAAATGGCAACTCCCACCGGAGCACAAAACAGAGATGCCGTGGACTGATCACACCGCCACGGAAGGTGTCATGCCTCGGTGCCGAGAAGACATGCCTGTGGTACCTCCATAAGTGGTTATAGCTTAGGTATACCCTATGGTATTCTAACAAAATATAATGTCACAACACATACGATAAAATATCAACATAAAGGGGTTCTAACGTGTACATGTTAAACTGAAACAAATCATCAACACAAGTCTCCAAAAATATACTAACATGTACATTACTACAATATCAAAATAAATTTATAGACATAATACACTGGTCTAAAGAGTACAAATAAGAGTTCTAATATAAACGCCAAAACAAATTATCACAATAAATTGACAACAAAATAATTATGAGAGGCAATACTAAATTTCAAAACGAATAACGAAACGAACAAATTAAAAACAATAGAGTCCCGCTAAAAGAGTACTGAATTCGTACCTGGATTATGTAATGTAATACCCAAAATATATATTCCAAAAATACTCCTTAAATTTCCTTCGTCCAAACTAATTACATAAAATAATAATAATTAATGTAAGTACAATTACTGAAATATTATTCCCACATTCAATGTTTATTCTCTTGATTCTTAATTTCAAGATTAATTATTCACGGTGACCAAAATAAACATACTGACTTAGTTTTGGCTAATAACATTATAATTTATTTTTATTTTTAGAACTAACAGTATTACTATTATATATATATATATATATATATATATATATATATATATATATATATATATACACACACACACACACACATTATGAACCTTATTTTATAAAAGTAAACTTCCTTTCAGGTTACGAATTTCTTTTTTTATATATATAAAAACTATATATAATAATAATAATAATAATAATAATAATAATAATAATAATAATATACAACATACTAGTGACTGCTAAACATGTTAACTTTTCAAATTTATATATATATATAATATATATCATCAATGCTGCCAAGTTCAAAGCCATCATGCTAACGAATTTAATAAATAAATAGGTAATAAACCAATCAACATGCATGAACTTATGCATAATACATCTAGATTTCAAATAATCAAAATCAAGAGTTCATAGTACACAATATTCAATAGACAAAAAAAATAATACTTATTTTGTTTCCCGTTCTTACTGCCGCCTCTCTCTCTTACCCTTCTCCCCTCGATTTATATCAGATATGAGAAAGATTAGGTTTTAGTTATTATTTATATATTTTATTATTTCTTCTACTATTAATAGGATTTTAATATCACACAAAAATAAATTAGACTCAATAAATTTTAAGGCCCAATTTTACTAAGTTAATTTTTATCACTTACTAATACTTATTAGCCCGCATAAAGTAAATGATTAGATTGACCCTAATAAAAGACAAAGTACAATTAATATAATTTAAAACAAAATATTTTTTATTAACCAATACTTATTTTTTTATTACTTTTTTTTTACCGGGTATTACATCACCTACCCCTTAAAAAGGATTCCGTCCCCGGAATCAAAAGAATGAACGCACCTAATTTTTAAAGAGATGCTGATGCTCCGCTCGAATAGACTCTTCCATCTCCCATGTAGCCTCCCGCTCTGAATGATTCGTCCACAAAATCTTAACAAACGTAATAGTCTTCCTCCTCATAAACCTTTCTTGACGATCCAAAATTGCCTCGGCTTGTTCCTCACAAGTAAGATCCTCTCGAATCTTATCGAACGGATATTGCACCACATGCAATGGATGATATTGGTAACTCCTCAACACCGACACATGGAACAAATTATGCACGTGAGCTAGCTGTGGAGGTAAAGCTAATCGATACGCAACTTCACCAACCCTCTCCAAAATCTCCAATGGACCGATATATCGCGGACTAAGCTTCCCTTTCAACCCAAATCGTTGAATGCCCTTCCAAGGAGAAACTTTTAGAAACACATGCTCACCAGGTTCAAATTCTAAAGTCCTCATATGCTTATCAACATAACACTTCTGTCGTGATCGAGCCGACTTCAATTTCTCTTTAGCCACCGCTACCTTCTCCGTAGTGATTTGAACAAACTCAGGCCCTTCTATGGCCCTTTCGCCAACCTCATCCCAACAAGTTGGTGCTCGACACTTCCTACCATATAATGCCTCAAACAGAGTCATCCCAATACTTGTATGCCAGTTATTGTTGTAAGCAAACTCAACTAGGCTCAAGTAATCATCCCAATTACTTGACCATTCAAGTGCATAAGACCTCAACATGTCCTCCAACGTCTGAATAGTCCATTTGGATTGCCCATCAGTTTGCGGATGTAAATAATTACTAAAGTTGAACCGAGTGCCCCAAGCTTGTAGAAACCCTTTCCAAAACCGTGAAGTGAAATGTTGGTCCCAATCTGAAACAATAGACACCGGAGTACCATGAAGTCTAACAATCTCTTGCTGAAAGATATGTGCCAACCTATCCACCGAGTAACCCTCATGGATAGCCAAAAAGTGTGTCGATTTGGTCAGTCGGTCCACCACTACCCAAATGGCATCATTCTTCTTGAAAGTCTTCGGCAAACCAGTCACAAAATCTATCGTGATATCTTCCCACTTCCACACTGGAGTGTCCCACTGT